>APFE030311194.1:19445-268719 GCA_000404065.3 Pinus taeda | reverse complement strand
ATGGAGGAACAATTAATTGCTCTGGAAAGTGCCATAATATCAAGCTATCCATGGGAGAATATGTATTGACTAGCCCAATGCTTTCCATTCCAATGGGAGGTGTTGATGTTGTATTAGGAGTCCAATGGCTACACTCCTTGGGTACAATTTAATTTTCAAGAACATTTCATGAAATTTTCTATGGAAGGAAAGGAAGTTGTATTAAGGGGTATTGCAGGGAAACCGGGAAAGATAATTAGCTCTAATGGTATGACAAAGCTTCTAAAAAAGGAACAAAAATGTGTAATTACACAATTATGTTCGCTAGATGTTTCCACATTGGAATCATCTATTTCTCCAGATCTCCAAATAGTCTTGGACAATCATTCCAAGGTATTTGAGACTCCTAAAGGTATCCCACCTATTCGTGATCATGATCATGCTATTCATCTGATTCCAGGAAGTGTTCCTCCAAACATCATGCTGTACAGATATCCCTATGCCCAAAAGAGTGAAATTGAACGTATTGGTTGCAGAAATGCTATAGGCTGGTATAATTCAACCGAGTCAAAGTTCTTTCTCTGCTCCAGTAGTATTGGTGCACAAGAAGGATGGATCATGGCGCATGTGTCCGGATTATAGGGAGCTCAACAAGCTCACTATTAAAGATAAGTTTCCCATTCCTATCATTGATGAATTACTGGATTAATTACATGGATCAATTTAATTCACCAAGTTGGATCTTCGTTCAGGATATCATCAAATCAGAATGAAGACTGAAGACATTCTGAAAAACAACATTTAGAACTCATGAGGGTCATTATGAATTTGGTCATGCCTTTTGGCCTTACCAATGCACCTTCTACATTTCAAGGTTTGATGAATTCCATTTTCAAACCCTTCCTTAGAAAATTTGTGTTAGTATTTTTTGATGAATACTAATCTAAAACAAGTCTTGGAAGAATCATGTTGAACATGTTGAAAAGGTGCTACAACTATTGGAGGAGAAACAATTATATGCAAAAAGATCCAAATGTTTCTTTGGAGTCCAAGAGGTGGAATATTTGGGTCATATTGTATCTCATGAAGGAGTTAAGGTAGACCCTAGCAAAATTAAAGCCATTAAGAATGGAAAATCCCCACATCCATAAAGCATCTGTGAGGATTTCTTGGGTTGATAGGGTATTATCGCAAGTTTTTAAGAATTATGGGAGAATAGCAGCACCTCTGACAACATTATTGAATAAATATGCATTTTCATGGACTCCGGTAGCAACAAAGGCCTTCGAACATCTTAAAGAGGCAATGTGCCAAGCACCGGTCTTAGCTACACCGGACTTCACAAAAACCTTTATTGTGGAATGTGATGCTTCAGGAAATGGAATTGGTGTTGTTTTAATGCAAGATGAAAGACAAATTACTTTTGAAAGTCATCCAATCAAGGGACAGTTTTTACACAAAGCTATTTATGAGAAGGAAATATTGGCAATACTCCATGCACTTAAGAAATGGCGAACCTACCTAATGGGAAGACACTTCAAGGTAAAAATGGATCATGATAGCCTTAAATAATTTTAGAACAAAGATTATCCTCTGAAGAGCAACAAAAGTGGGTCACAAAGATGTTGGGTTATGACTTTGAAATCATCTACAAAAAAGGGAAGCAAAATGTGGTGGCAGATGCACTCTCAAGAAAGGATGAGGATGTGGAAGCAGTTGTGCGCCATTTCTATTATCCAACCAGATTGGATAAATGAAGCAAGGGAGGAATGGAAGAATGACGAAGAAGTGTGGGCACTTATTCGAAAGTTACAACAAGATTCCAGTACGTCGGATACATTTAGCTGGCAAAATGATTCTTTATGGTACAAAGATCGCTTATACCTCTGTAAGAATTCCCAGCTAAAACAAAGATTCTTATGGAATTGCACACTTCTCCTTAGGAGGGCACTCAGGATTTTTAAAAACTTACCACAGGGTTAAGAAGGAATTTTTTTGGGATGGCCTTAAATCAGATATTCAAAAGTTTGTGGCGGAATGTTTGTTTTGCCAACAAAATAAAGTTGAAACAATTAAGACACCGGGTCTATTACAACCTTTATCCATTCCAAGCCAACGTTGGGAGGAGGTTTCAATGGATTTAATCACAGGTTTACCCAAGTCTGAGGGAAAGAGTGTCATCATGGTGGTAGTTGACAGACTTACCAAGTATGCACACTTTTGTGCATTATCACATCCATTTAAAGCGAGTACAGTTTCTATGCATTTATGGAAACAATTCAAAAGCTAAGTGGAAACCCAAAGATTATTGTAAGTGACAGAGATCCGATTTTCACTAGAAATTTTTGGAGAGAATTATTTTCTTGTCTTGGTACTCTTCTAGTCATTAAAGCTCTCTTTATACCTTCAATATGATGGGAAAACTGAGATAGTAAACAAATGTTTGGAAGGATATCTTCATTGCTTTGTATCTGATAAACAGAAACAATGGGTCAAATGGTTTCCTCTAGCTGAGTGGTGGTATAACACTTCCTTCCATACTGCAACAAAAATAACCCCATTTATGGCACTTTATGGATATCATCCACCATCCATCACATCATATTTAAGAGAAAATTCTAAGGTTCAAGCAGTGGAAGATCACATCGAGCATTAGCAACAAGTTCTCCAACTCTTAAAGGATAACCTCGCCTTGGCACAGAATAGAATGCAACAGCAGGCAGATCAACATTGCAGCGAAAGAAGTTTTGATGTATGTGATTGGGTATTCCTACGGATACAACCATATAAACAAATGTCCCTCAAGCAAGCTAAGAAGGATAAAAAATTATCACCAAATTATTATGGTCCGTACAAGGTGTTGCAAAAGATTGGTGCTATGGCATACAAATTGGAGCTTCCTACAGCTTCTCGTTTGCACCCATTTTTCCATGTTTCATGTTTAAAGAAGATTATAGGTGAAAATCTCCCAGTTCATACAATATTTCCAGAACTTGACAAGGAAGGAAAAATTATATTGGAACCAGAAGAAATCACAGAAACAAGAACTCAACAGCTATGAAATCGATCAATTTTGGAGTATCTTATCAAATGGAAGAACTTATCCACTGAAGATTCCACATGGGAGGATGAGAATTTTATACAGAAGCATCCATAACTTCTCAAGCATTGAGGACAAACTTTTTTGAAGGAGAGGGGCATGTTGGGTCCCTATAATACTAGTGATTACCCCATTACTATTGTAGTTGTACCCCTTATTAATATTGTTGTGCCCCTATTGTCCCCATATTGGTATTACTGTGCCCCATAGAATCCCTCTATTGTTATTTTTGTGGCTTTATATTATTATTTTTAGGTCGGCTGGGTTATATTGTGACTCCTTAGACTCCTATATATAGAAAGGAGGTTTTGCCATTTGTATCATCCAAGAATTGTTCATTTATGTAATGTAAAGGAGGTTTCCCCCTCGAAGAGGCTGAATTCTAAGGCGTTGATCTATCTTTTCTATCTTTTCTTGAGCTGGTTTCATAATAGAAAATTACATATTGGAGATTGGGCATACCAACGCATCACAACATCACAACATCAAGATATCAAAAATCACATATTGCAGGTTAGGATGTCGGAGGTCTAGCATATTGACAATCATGTATCAAAGGTCCTAAATATCAGAGCATTGGCACATCAGAAGGTCGGCAAGTTGGAGAATCAAAACTTATTAAGGTGAAAACCTTTTAAAAGTTGTGATATGCATATGTGTTGACAGTGTTAAAAGCCGTTGGGGAACACCGATAAATATTAACAAAGGATTTCATTGCAAAACCAAAGGTGGATAGGCCCTTTTCTCTCTCCTCTAGCAGGATGTGGCAACATAGGATTGACTCCAATAATGATGCGTGGTGACATAGGATTGGCTTCGATAATGATGCGTGGTGGCATATTATTGGTTTTGATAAGGTACAGTGGCATATGACATCAACATGATGTGGCGGTACGGAAGGACACGTGGCAATCAGTTTTGGTATTTTGAGGGGGCCTAAGGGGAGAAATCTGGGTGACACATGTCAACACTCATAAGGTGCCATGTGGAATGATGATGTCATATCAGTGGTTGCACATCAGACAATTAAAATATCGCAACTCCAAAGTTATTTCCCTGATTGGAAACTTTCGATGAGAGGGGGTCTAATATTTGGCTAGCGCATGGTTAAGAAGAACTTAAAGAACCAAGGGCGGAGAGTTTTTAACAAAGGGAGAATGGCCCCCAATAGGAATCTGAACATCCTAGCACCTTAGGGCTAAGTGACAGGTCACAACGCCAGTCTTATGGGATACAATTTTCAAGGAGCAATGCAAAAGGGCCAAGGGCATCAGAACTCATTGTTTTCATAATGTCTTTTAAGAAGAAAGTTCCGATAAGTCAAAGATCTGATATAGCACTATCGAAATATTACAGGGCATACTGGGATCCGATAGTGTAACACAAAAGTGTTAAAATATGGATGAGTTGACAACTATGTTACAACGCACCACTAACGCCATCACAGGTGATCGCTCCCAGTTCCAGAAAATGGGGAATTCAAGTAGTTAAGGTGGAAAATGATAGGTGAACTGACTGAGTAGCTAAAGCAAAATATCATGGCAAAGACGTGGCCTGATTAGAGGCGATCGCAGGAAGTGGCATGGCGCTATTTTGCTATGATCACCATTCATCTTTCTCATGCTTTGTTATTCTATAATTTTCATATTTTAAAGAAAGGAACCAAATTTGTTGCAATGATTTGGGCGACATATCCTTCACATGCTGAGACAGCTAGTCGATCAGACAACTGGAACTCGACTAAGATAATTTTTTGACTATTTTTCAAGCCCTCCATCTCCTTATAAAAGGAGGGAAGAAACAAAAAAAGAAGGTTAAGAATTTTTGGAAAGAACTCTTGGAAAGGGCCTTTTCTTGTTTTCATGAAGGCAATGTTATGAATCTTGATGTATGCACATTTATGAGAAGCTTAATACGAGATTTCTCGTGATTCCAACTTATTGTATTGTAGTATTTTCATCTCCAACAACGTAAACTTTGAATCAAGAACTGTAAACTAGAAACAAGAAATCAAGCCAAAAAACAAAAAAAAAACATGAAAAACAACCCGAAAACGAAAAATGTTGATGCTGGAATAAAGTTTTTTTTTTTCAACATTTTTTAAACATGGTAGTAAAAACCAATAAAAACCAATTTTTATTTTTTATTCATATGGTGAATGGAAATTTCTGAAAGAAGCATGATGAGAAAGAAGTAGCCATATGAAGAAGGTTACAGGTATGTACCAAGAAGGCCACTTTCCATGAAGAAAGGAATGACATGATGAACCAAGGAGGAAAGTGATTAATGGATAATGCCCTACAAGGAAGAAGCTTGACCAAATTTCATGACATCACGGAAATAAATTGATCAAGCAGTTGAAGGACCCACAAAGAAGAAGCTGCTGATGAAAAGAAGAGTCCCTAGTTAAGAGGGAGCTCTAACAAGTCCCTAATTAAGAGGGAGCTTGGCAAAGTTCTTGGTAATAAGGAGCTTGGGTACATTCCTTTACAGGGATAGGAAAATATTCCCTAGTTGAGAGGGAGATATAGAAAAAACATTCTTGCCTTCACTTGGGAAGAAAGAATGGAGGATTGGGTAATCATCTGGCATCCGATGCTCTTTGAGGATGTGTAGGGAATCCAAGATAAGAGTAGGCAAGAGGACCGATATTCTTTGAGGGTTGGGAACCCAAGCTAAGAATAGTCTTGGAAGGTCATACTCAGTGAACACCCGGGTGAGTATGTACCTTGAGAGACAATGATGAAGGTGTCTATAGTCATTAGTGTCACTAACATTGTGCTCTGATCTGATGAGAGATAGAGTTGTCAATTAAGGCCTTGCTGTGGAAACAATGTTGGTTACTATAATGATAAACAAATGGATTACCGATCCGATTCTTCTTATGAGAAATTATTCAGATTGAGAATCACCAAGTACCATTATGAATACATCTATAGTTAAGAGGGAGTATTGTAAAATGTAACTAGGTTTGGTCTTCATAATGACATTGTAATTATGATTTTTTTAAAAATAAAATGAATTTATTATTATTCTTGCTTCATGGGTTTCATGAGCAAGAGTTTTTATATAGATGGCTCCCATTGATAGCCTTACAATTTGACTTTAAAGTCAAAGAGTCAATGTCATGTATGAATAACTCTTCTTGATCATATATAAAATGTATATGAGTCAATCTAGTGTCTAGATAGCCCTCCAAAAGACAAGCACGGATTTCCTCTTGAAGTCGGCCTGCAAGATGAATCAAATAACTCATGTCGGCTCATATAATGAAGACACAACGGTTCTCTCTCTCATGTCAGCTTATATGCATGACTAACCACTATATATAGGCATGTAAGGATCTGCATTATAGCAAGACAAAATTCGGCTATCTCTAAAGTTTTCGGTGGGTAATTGCAGTCAACCAAGTTCGAACAACCCTAAGATTTTTGGTACTAGTTATAGTCAATAGTTCATGGATATCTCTCTGAATTTCAAATATATAATGAAAGTCATCAAGCTTGGATCTCCAAAGAAGAATGATGATGATTTCTCTAAAATCTAGGTCATAGTCACAGTGACAAGAAAGGAGCCTAGTTCGGATGTCAAGATACATAATGAATTCAAAATAGTGATGAAGGAATAGTGAGATCTTTTATGATGAAGGGACAAAAAATATACAAGCAATGAGGATCTATAGTTAATAGTTCAAATTCCTCTTTGATGGATAGTGTTATAAAGTAGACATCTCGGATGATGAAGGTTATAAGGAACTCAAATCTGTCATGAAGGAACAATGAAGAAATTAGAGAAACTTCGGATGATGTAAGGTATAATTCAACGCTATAATGGAGAATATACTTTGATGAGATATATGCTATGATTCGGTTTAGATCTATTATAGTCTTGGTACAAATATAGTAAGAAGATCTCGATGCTATGATGGAGTCACGATGACAAGAAGGATCAAATGAAAGAGGAAGAGAAGAAGAGGACACAATGTCTTGGTCTTGGAGTGGTTATTAGGTCAAGGGTCTTGGTCTTGGTATTCGTCAATTTGAATCTCTATAAGAATAATTTGTGTGGGTTTTCCTCTCAAGGAGTGAGAGGTTTTGGCCCTTACAAAAAGCCAACATCTTGTGTTATTGTCTCTTTTGTTTTGGTAGCTATTTGATGAAGTAAGAAAACACACTCTAATAATAACAAGGGAAGATTGTGCTAATAAGAAAAAAGTAAAATGTACCTCATAAATAGTTATCATCGTGAGAATAATATTATTAACCTAATTTCCCTAGATTCTTCAACATTGTAGTGTGCTCATGCCCTCAAGCAAGGGAAGGAAAACCTCAAGGGTGCAAGGGTGCACTTCGAAGAGACGAGGGAGCGAGGCTTTGGGCCTTCAAGCCTTCATGGTGCACTCATACAATCAAAGTGACAGAGAAGGCACACTGACACATTCCAAGAGATAAAGGAATGAGTCTTCAATCCCTTCAGGCCTTCAAGGTATGCTCATGCACTCAAGCACAAGGAGGGCACACTGGCACATGCTGAAGGGAAGAAGGGAAAACATTCAAGCCTTCGAGGTGTGGTCATGCGCTCAAGGAGGGCGTTGTTATTCGTGATGAAGGAGTGCTCTCAAGAGGAAAACTTGTCTTTTCTGGGTGCAATTTTCAAAGTTGATTGGGCATTGGGTTTCAAGAATGCGCTCTTCCAGAGAAAAACTCAAGGAAAAATCTAGCACTAAGATTCATGATAGAACTGAGAAGAAGAAAGATATACAAGCTTTTATGGATGTTGTCTCAATCATGATTAGAATGTGAAGAGACAAGGAACATGCAAAGTTTCAACCCGTGACAACAAATTAACACTAGTAGAGGCAATATTGAATAGAAACACTAGTAAATAAACTGAAAAATGAAGAAACACCAACAAGGAAAGCAATATTGACAACAAAATCATGAAATACAATCAAAATATTTAACATGAAAAACTTACTTGTAACGAAGATCGATGAAGAGTTTCTTGATCCATAAATGTGTGCCCATCACAGATGAGAATGATTATGAAAGTGAATGATTAGCTGGGTTAATTTAAAAGAGATTACTTACAAATTTGTTTCATGCAGGCTCGTTACTTGTTGACAAGTGAGTGAGTTAGTTAAGAGAAGAGAAGTGGGCACCTATTTTCTAGGAGTGTGCCCACATGTAACAAGGAAGCTCATGCATGAATTCAAGAAGGGCACATATCTTTAGCTCAAAGAAATGCACTCAAGGAGGGTTCACTTGCTAAGCATGAAGGAGTGTGCTCAAGGAGGGCACACTTCTTTAGCCCAAAGGAATGCGCTTAACACAAGAGAAAGTATTCATCAACTAGAAGTGCAATTTTTCCTTTAAGGGTGATTTTCTTGCTTTTTTCTGCTTTTGTGTGCTTTTCATGTGCTTTTCGTGTGTGTGCATGGAAAAAAGGCTAGTTTCTAAGTAAAAAAGAGTCATGATTCCACCTAACCATGAACAAGATAACATAAGCGCTTCTAAGGTTAGATGATGACACTTAGAAAACATTGATTTAGGAGGATGCGACACTTAGAGAAAACTTACAAATAACAAAAAAAGCAACGCGACGACATTAAGGGGCTTGAAACGATAGTTCATGTAGGCTCCAAAATCGAATTAGGAAAACAATTTAGAGGGTCGTTGTCGTAGCGACAACAAGTTCTCTCCCTTCTTTTTGATCATAAAAATAAAATATTAAAGTGTATCAATTAATCGCTTACTTTATTATGGTCCAAAAAACCATATTGGTCTTAATGGGCATCAATCATCATCATCAAGTTTTATATCATTGTTTTATGTATTTTTTTATTTATTTATTTTAATGTGAGATTTATATAGAGTGTAGTGTCTTTTTAAAAGAAAAATTGAGAGGAAATTCAAAGGATATTTTTCTATAATTATCTATACTATTTTTGTTTATGGAGTTTTTCTAAATGCATGGATGGCATCCCTACTAAATTTGTCTACATAGATTAGTGATATATTAGTGCATATCACTTTAGTATTTGAATCACTAATATGAAATTAATTAAATCCTCAAAATATTTGACAATAATTCGTTGAGTTAATTTTTTAAATTCTTTATAAATGTTTTTATTAATAATTTTTCTTTTCTCAATAAAGTTACATATCTATTTTCTCATCAAAATAAATTTATATAATTACACTAATTTAAATGAATGTCAAAAATAATATTACTAGTTTGACAATTATCTTAAACCATCATAATTTTATTGGCACCCCAAATTAATATTTATGTAAATTTTGATTCCAACCAAAACAACTTTATAGGTAAACCCCAAGTTATTATGAATATTGATTTCAAACCCAAGTTGCGCTTCAATACAATAATCTTGTATCACAAAAAATGACATCTAATATAATGCACTACGAAAACCCCTCAATACTTAAACCTTGTTTGTGTTTAAAAAACAATGTCTACTAAAATTTGATAATGATCATATGAAACTATGGTGGTAGCATACAACACATTAAACTTGAGAAACCGCACTTTGAATAATCAGAGTCTTGGAATTCTAATTATTCTTTTGTGGATTGAGGAGCAATAATATGAGGTTTGAGAGCATATTGTATTTCCAATTTATTTTTTTCAAGCATAGTTGATTAATATCAAATTGTGTTTATTTTTAAAAGTATAATTAATAACCATATTTTAGAAAGTTAAAATTTAGTTTTCAAAGTATTTATACTAGTCATGACAGTTCAAATGGTTAGGAGGTAGGTCTTGCACTCTCTCTAACCAATTTCAATTTTTTCATGAGTCATTTGGCTTGTTGTGATAAGGTTTGAAGGGTAGATGCCCTCTAATAGTGAGACCTCCTTGTGGGTGTGTCTCTAAATGTCATAGTTGTTATTAAGTCATAAGTTTCTTATTAGGTGATGCCTTGTGGGATGTTGGCACTAGCCTATTATTTTACAGTGGAAACCAACTTAATTTTAACTTGATCCTTTCTTAAGTAGTCTTAGTTGATTCCCCCATATATATATATATATACTAGTCTAAAATAAAAAATTAAGATATATATTATATATATATATATATATATATATATATATATATATATATATATATATATATATATATATACTAGTCTAAAATAAAAAATTAAGTGGAATTATTCCATACGAGATGAATCATTTTGTTTAAAAAAGAAAACTCTAAATATTTAGTAATTGACTTATCTCCACCTAATTAAAATTGTGCAATAATTACTAAAAAGTTACATATAGAGTGCATGCTTTTTAGTAAAGGATGTAGGAGTACCAACAAGTTTGTGTTGTGAAGAAATTTGAGGATCCTACAATTTGAAGAAGCCTTACAAATATAGGTAGCAGGAAAATTATGGGGTGAATACATATTGAGGTAAATTTGAGGAGTGATAAAACTTACAAAGTTAATTTATGGAAAATAGAGGTGGATCTAGTAAATGAAAATGTAGATCCACGTTAAGTTCTATATAGGGAGTTCCACATAATGTGTTTTTGTAGCTCTCGGCTCAATAAGTGAAGTTTGAAAAAGATTGAGAGTGAAATTTGAGGAAGGAAAGAAAAATGGAATGTAAGGAACATATATAGCCAGAAGAAAAAATAAAATTCATGAATGATAAGGTGATAATCCCCCAAAATTCCAACCCTATCCACACAACCCACAAAAAAACAAAAGCCAATAATAGAAAAATAAATAGAGTCAAAACACATAAAAGAGAAAGGAAATTCACAAAAAAATGGTGAATGATAAAAAAAAAAGAAGTTAATGATGGTGGAACCTAAAATGATAAGGGAATTTGAGGGTGAAAAGAAAGTAAAATAAAGGGAAAAGGCATATAAAGAGTTAAAAATGGAGCATTGGAAGGAATATTGAGTAAATGACACAATATAATTAAACAATCTAAGAGAGGAAATTGAGGAATTGGAATTTGATGATAAGCCTAATTAATAATGAAGTCATTGTAATATGTATCATTTGTATTGGTAGTTTTTTGAAAGTTCATTTGTGTTCATTGTTTGAATCATGAATTGCTTCCACTTCCCATTATTTAATATTTGAGTGCATGGTTTGAATTTTTGGAGCAAAGAGAATGGTACTCATGGTGCACTGTATAATTTGGTATCAAAATGGTTGGCTTTGGAGCTCAAGTGCAGAGCAAAGAAAATTGGTTTTAAAATTGAGGTTTGGAATAATGTGATTTCAAGCTCAAAGCTTATGGTAATACAATTTTGATTGAGGTGGACACAAATTGTAGAGGGGTTTGTATTGTTATTGGTATGGGATTGTAGCCATTGAGAAGATGAATTAAGAAACTATAAGAAATATAGAAGGCAAAGTTGAAGAACCTTGAACCAAATTCACACAAGAAGGGAGAGAGGGGGGAGGTTGGGGGGGGGGGGGGGAGAGGCGCGCACGGGGAACATGTAGAAACAAAATTTACTGGATTACTTAAGAAGAAACAATGCATAAGTAAAATGGAGATATCCAACATTTTGATAGGATAAACATTGAAGATTTCTACAAAGTTGAAAGGATGTGTTTAGAAATGATGTCAACTTTTGAAACTACTCCAATTTTTTTTTTTCACCTTGTTAGGAGAGTGCTAGGTCTCTTAGCCCCTTGATGATACTTTATGGCCATATGGATGATTAAGTTTGAGTCAATGTTGTACCTTAGGTAGAGTGTCAACGTAGTGCATTTACCCGAGAGGTTGTGTTGAACATGTGGATGGGTTAGTTTGAGTAGATGCTTGAACTTAGATAGAGTGCTAGTATAGTGTACTCACCTAGGAGTTTGCTAGTCTATGTGGCATGACTAATAAATTTGGCACACACAATTCTAGAGATGGTTTCTTGATTAGGAGAGGTACCTACCTAATGCTAGGAATTTGGAGAAGGTCACTTAACCTTAAGAGCATGGGACCATGTGACATACACCTTGGAGGTGATATATTTTATTTGAGGATGCTTGGGTTGAGGAATGTAGAGCCCCTCGACATTATGTTAACAACCAATGATTTCTAGAGATGAAAACATACAAAAATACATAATAAAAAAAGCAAAAACAAAATTTTGTTTATTACATACTATTACAATTCACTTGATACACCCTCACCAATAAGGGTATGTTACTGAGAAAATTCCCTGGGGCTAGGGCTAGGCCCAACAAAGAAAAACATAAAATTTAACAAACATACTCAAGCAATCATCCATACAACTTGAATTGACAAAGTAGGTTTAGAGTGCATACTGGTAGGTCCTATGTTTGATGATGTTTTCATAGGGTCCAAACCCTAACTTCTCCTCTTGAAGTTGTAAACCTACAATATGAACAAGAAACTAGACACATATCACAACATTCAAAGCATATATGCATATAATAAAATCATTCCATAAAAGTTTACATGATAAATTCATATCCATAAGAAATAGACAATGCAAATAGGAATATAATATGAGTCTCTTTATTGAAATAACAACAACAAGAGGTAGTTAAGATACAATATGGTCCAAAATGTTGGCACTAATGGAGCCTTCCTTTGGATCCCTCCTACCTGGGCCAACAAGAACCACTTCTCCAATAATAACATTGAAATGAGAGATAAATGGGCTCAACATCTATGCAAGGAAACTAGGGTTTCTTGGAGATCGGGGAGTGTATAGAGAATGAAATAATATAGAACCAATTTAGGGGAAATTTGGCAGAGTAAGGGTGCCAACCATTAGGATGATTATTAGACCAACCCATATAGTGTATTTATGCCACCAAAAACCAGTTATGTTGGTTAGGCCACAAGATCCTATAGGTGATTTTCGGTTTGACTTGTTGCACGAAAAATAACATAATTATATATTTTTTCAATTTTAAAAGGTTGTACGTGGGAAGCTTTCAAAGGAATCGTGTACATACATTTTTTTTATAGTGGGAAATGTCACATGTAGGTTTTTGTTTTAGCTAAGGACATGTTTGCAAGGAAAAAGGGATCTACCTTGACCAATCATGAGCATCTAGCAAAATAGAGTGGTAAAAATGCTATAACAGGTTCTACTGGAGATTATGCATTCCACCAAATTAAAATTCTTGCAAGTATCGTGATATTCATGTTGATCAAGCATATTCAAAGATTTAATGTACATATAATAGAGAAAACTAGCCATAAAGCAACACCATAAGTAAATGATCATTTATCCTTACTAGATATTAATTTATATAATCATGGAGCAATTTCATTTAAAATTTAATGCTTTTATAACTAACACTTAATTCTATAGGCATAATCGTAGTGTTACTCCAATGACTTTACTAATTCATTTTTGGTTCTTGTATAGTCCATCAACACGCATTATAAAATTGATTAAAAGGATTAAGTGACTAAATTCACTTGGCATCGATGAATGATAGAATCCTATCCTTCATAGCTCTACTTTCTAGTTCATTCGTTCATCATACATTTGGAATATGAGCTCCTAACATGTACCTTTTGGTACATCACTTATATCAACACATTCCATAAATCATTCTACAACACTTGTGTTAAGTGATGCCTCTTTAACAATTAAACATTCAATAAAATGCTCATAGTAAACTTACATTCAAACGATATAAATTAACCTATGTTGTTATCTCTACTTATAACAAGTATATAATAAAATATTCATCTTTTGTATGTACATGATTATAATTTATTTAATGCCAATGATAATATGTCCACTAAGTGATAAAGAATCGTACCTAGTAAGCACAAATAAAGATTCTAGGGGTTTTCTTTCCAAATGATAGCTATATGAAATACAGCTCCCTTACATCTCTTTTATCCAATGTTTCTCATACATGCTTACAAAATGATGCTTTTGAGATAAGCCCAACAATCATTTTTTGTTCTAGAATTTGATTCATATATTTATGCAAGCACCTAAAATTCAAACATTATACAAACACTTGGCATGCAAGTTAAGTGCAACAACTCAAGGGATAATAAGAACAAATCCATGGATATTAAACTTGGATCTTAGCAGAAATTCTTCATGAGGTGTTTTCGTACTTTTAAGAAATCATCCAAATCATGGAATCAAGTTATTCAAATATTTTTTCAATTAAAAATGGAAGTTTCAAGTCCAAATTACACATATTCCCATTAATTCTTTGTCTAAATCATGACAAAAATTCTCAGGAGCACATTTTCTTTGAATTTGTTTCAACAATGCATAAATTTTGCCTAGAACATGAGTTTTTAAATATATAAGTTTTCCAAAGATGATGTACAAGTTTGTCTCTGTGCTAAATCTACTTAACCACACATAATAATTGAAATCAAACACTATATTCAAAACCTTGTCCAATATTAACATAGAAGACAATAACTATTTCCAAGCATTTTATTAAACACTTGACAAACATACTTCAACCTATAAATATACATGAAGAGAAATGATCCATATTTATTTCTTATTTGGAAATGAACAATACATTTAAGTTATAGCAATTATTTACAATATATCCTTCTTACACGCTAATTTTTGGCTTACCAAAAAAACCATTTTCTTCCACAAATTTCCTTCATGAGTCTTCTATCCTTTATCGTGCATCACATTTTCCTTGTATTTCTAAATTAGGGCTGACAACAAATTTTCAATTACCCAACATCTCTATTCTTCTTCTTGCAAAAAAACAAGTTAGTATAATATATAAGTATAATATATAATTTCACACTTAAATACAAGATAAATTAAAGTCGCTTATAGCTAGATAAACCACTCAACCAATATGCATGCTAATACTTTTTACCTTTTATATAAAACAACATACTTTTCATACTCAAATTAATAAATAAACATTTGCAAGAGTATTTTCATAAATTAATACAAATACACTCGGCCAAGAGATCAATACAATAGTTACAAGAGTGTCCAAGCTCCAAATTCCTTGCCTTTGTCAAAGTAGATTATGCCAATTAGTTTCCACCCAAGCAAACTTATGAATTTTTTTTTCTCATAAGACCCCCAAGTTGTGTGGGCTCACAACTAGGTTCTTCCCGAAAATCTAGAAGTCCAATATGTTCCAGTGGTGGATTCCTACACATTGAATCTATCAAAAAAGAAATAAAACCTATGATAAACAAATTCATACCACAGTGGATATATTTCACTCTCTTGTCTAGCTATTCCATTGAGCTTGGTCTCTCACAACTTCCTAGCAAATTTTTTTCTAGCATCTCCCCATTATTTTAGTTTCCCCCCAAAATCCATGGAGCACCCTTTCATTTATAGCCTCAAAGTGATGAGCCATCTAGCCTTATGGAAATACCCTTAAGTTTTAATTATATAATTATCTAATATTTTTCATCTACATGCCATTCTATTAAATTTATTATTTATTTGTAATTTTTAAATATAAGGTTATTCATCCCTTATGTATCATCTCCAAAATTTCAGCATTATTATATATTTTTTTATAAAATTTTAATAAATTATTTATTATATTAAAATATTAATATAACAAGTTGTCCCTCTTAGGTGGTTAGATTTCAAGGGTAGGTTGAAGTAGTTCACAACTCTTTCCAAGGGTAGGTTGAAGTAGTTCACAACTCTTTGCATCAACTTCCACAATTAGCTACCTTTACATATAATTCCAAATGTTGAATCTTATCAATTACCAAGGTGGATTCAACTTATGTTTCCCAATCCCTAACCTCAACAATGCACCTATCAAACCCCATAACACACTTACCCCTAGTAGTGTTTTCCTTATGTAACAAATGAGCAAATAAATCCTTTAATCTATGCCATTTAGTAGTCCATGTCGATACATTATAGTGGGCTTCCACTATATTTTTTTCATAATATTGAAGGCCTCATTAAATATTTTCTAACTTTGCAAAAAATATAACTCCCTCATCTGAAAAGAAAATGTGCCATTGTAATCATTTTTCTTATCAAATACCGAGAGGGTAGGACACATAAAAATTAAGGTAAACTTTTGTCTATCTCATGGAAACTAGAACCCATACATTGAAAATTAGACCTATAATGCCACCAAGCTCCAAACACTCGCAAAACACTCTTGTCCTTGACAAACCTTATCCTGATTGCAAATTCTCTAAACTTGATGACATGGTTGTTCGGTCCCACATATTTTTCTCCATTTACATTGATGGATGTTGGTGTTCATTACCAAATTATTTATGACTGGAAAATTTTCGTATCTAGAAGTTATCTTGTACTTTGTATCATAAAATGTCTTACATTTATTTATCTTAACCAAAAAGTAATATTTTATATTTTCATTTTAAATAATATAATAAATGAAATATATCTAACAAATAGCATAATTATAATTATGCGAAATTTATAAAAATTAAATCCCTTAAAATCAAGTAATTCACATAAATAAATTAATTTACACTCAATAAAAATCAAAATATATGGAATTAATCACATTATATTATTTTTATTATATATTAATATATATAAATTCACAACCTTTATATAATTATAAAACGGATCAATTTTATATATTATATCATGTATTGTATTATGAATTCCAACAATGATTGTACCAAAAAGTTGAAAGCTTTAAATTGTATAATATATATGTCAATGTCCATGGATATATAGAAATTCACAAATCATATTTAATGTAACACACCCCACCACTTCACCCGGTGAGGTGGTCAGTGACAAGTCCAAATCCAATTCCTCTTATGTTGTTATAAGAATGGGAATTTTGTTTTTTTTATCTTGCTCTTCATTTCCGAGGATTTTAATTGATTTAATTAAGTCTATAACTCAAACATTACTCAGTTCATTTTAATTATTTATGGATGGTGTTGCCACCTATATATATATATAAGACCACTCTATTGGTGGACTTTATGTCGGCCTATTAGATGCCACGTTGCCCAAACTGGGATGGGCCCCATGTCATATTCATATCCTTGGCACTAATAAAAACTCACCATGTTGCCCCGCTGCAACCTTGAAGTCCCCACCATTGCCCAGGCCCATCACGGTTACACCTTGTGCAAAATTCACAACGATTGACAACCCACGCTACATGCGCTCCAGATCCATGAATTCCGATAGGTCAACATGTATTCATGTTAATAGGGGCAAGGGTGGCAGACAAATCAGTTTATCAAACACCCATCTCCAGATCTACATTTGGGATCGATTATAACACCCTCAATCAACTTTTTTGAAACCACTGTAGGGAGTGTCGAAGAAGGTGGTGTCAGGTTTCCAAAACCACTTACAGGTTTTTTGACTTGCACAAAACGACAAGTTTGGTCTCGTACCATTACCCATTCTCTAACTCAACTCCAACATGGCATGTGATGACAACCTAGGATCCACTCGCATTGCGCCACTTGTCATCCTCTTATGTCACCGAGTCCTCCACGCTATCCCGGTCTTATCATCCCACTTCCCCTCTCTTGCACTCATAAATTTTCCAGGGTTAATTTGTCGGGATGACTTATCAGGTGGATCCACCCCTCAGTGAATAACTAGACTGTTGGCTCACGTGTTTTCTGTCACAGCTCAACTTATGTCATCTTGCCCATTTCATGTGTTCCTTGCAATATTCCTTCCGGTATTAACTTCCAGCTTGCATGTACAAGTGGGCCACTTCTCCATGTGGTTCTCACTCATGATCAGCCCACAACTTTCCTTCCGCTAAGAATGTCGTGCCACATCATCCCACTCCTTCGAAGCAAGCTTCCTCTTCGAACCTATAGGATATAATCATCTGGGATGAAACCTTTGGACACATCATCCTAGTCCTTGCAACCCCGACGATTCTCCTTAACTACCCCCTTTAAACCTCCAGGAAGGGACCTTCTAGACATGTCATCCCGACCCTTCCCAATTGTGACAAGGTGTAATCCTGACAACCAATACATGGCTTCCACAAAAAGGTTTTCATTAGATCATAGGGTAAGGTTTATCCACTAAGTCTATAAGGCTAAGCCCAATCTTGAAATTGCAGCAACACTGCTCATTGCTGAACCTCATCATGGCATGATTAGGGAGGTCTTGCCATAGCATGAGAAATACGCCTGATCTTGAATCTAGTGGTTTTTCATGAAGTCCTACTCCCTTCCGCATACTTCACCACTCAAATGAGGCTTTGATGATGGCTCAGTCTCGTTGGCTCTACAAGCATCTAGAATTGCGACAAATATCTTTCATGTCCAGCACAACCTTCTAAATACTTATGGTGTTATCCCTCCTGAGCTTAAGCTAGAGCCACTCTTCCCAAGTCCACGAGATTCATGAGGTGCCATGAAGGCAATTATGAAATCAACCCTCCTCAAAGGAACTATAAATTCCTCTTCTGGGTCTGAATATGAACATGAGTCTTATGTGTAAGCACACCATGGATAATTTCCTTTCCTTCATGCATTCCTCACTCAAGGACATGAAATTTCATGAATGATTGTACTAGCGTCCTTTCATCACCCACCTACTAAGGGGTTGATAGTTCCTGAAGCTTAGTGAGGGAGTCATAGAATCGAATTTCCTAGAGAATTAAACTTCCAAGGTAGCTCTTCTTGATTACCTAACTTCACTTCTGCAACTCGGATTTATTGCAACAACATAAACCCTAATTCATTTACATGTGTGGAGAGAAGTAGCCCAGAAACAACCCCTGAAACTCGATTTTCTCTTCCCACTTTGTCCTTTTCTTCTTCGCACTCCTTTTATTTCTTATGATCAAACTTGAGCGTGAGTGATGTGTGTCTTCCAATTCAAGTTGATGTCCCGGCCTTTATATAGGATTCTCATTTGGTCGAATTTCTCCTTTTAGGCCAACTTGTTCTTGAGCGTATGCCGACTTGAATATTGCGTCATGAATTGGTCTTGGAGGGTTCTTTGACTTGGCTTTGTTGAAAATGCAACAAGAAAATCCTAATTTAATTTTGCCTAGATTAAATTAGGAGAAATTCGAATTTCAATTTCAGTAAAATACTTGGAGGAATTTAACTGAGGTGACATGGGTCTTGTCACTCAGTTAACTCATTAAATTTGAGTCGCAGACACTTGATTTTAGTTCTACGTGATTGATTTCTAATTTGTAGCAATCTATTTCAGTTAATTTGAGTTATTGTCAGTGTAATTAGTTCTCATTGTTAGTAGAACTAGTGGAGGTTTAGTCAAGGGTGTGTAACAATTTTCACATTGAGTGATCATTTAGTTAAACTGATCAGTCAACCTAAATTAACCCGTGCATGCAGAGAATTCGAGATACCCAATTTAGATTGGATTTCAAGGGAATTGTACTATCAGTTGTAAACTATTCCAAGTTGTACAGGTGGTGCATGCAGTAAAAGGAGGACCTAAATGAATTTTGCAATCCAAATTGGTGATTTTCCTAATTAATAGGGGCCTAATTCCCAAGGGAACAACACAAGGAAATTGGAGCTTGGAAGACTGATAAATTGGCTAAGTATTTACTTGAATCAGTGTATGAGGTAGTGAGATAGATTATACTAGTGCAGTGGTTACTCAAACTTGAGAAAGCATTGTATTTCTTCTTTATTCTTTGATTAATTCAATACAAATAGTAAGGGGTTTTGAGAAGTTTCTTTCCCGTAGATAAATATCTGTGTATGTGTGTTGAATCTTGATGCATGTTAATGATTTATGTTATCGATCATGATTTTTTTTCCACATATGAGTAGAGTAGCTTCAAGTCTTGTGATCTAGCAAATTTAAAGAGAAGTTTCGATTCTATATCATAATTTCTACATGGTATTAGAGAATAATCATAGTAGAGAAGAGAATTCGAAGTTGTCTTTGTAGGTGGATAGAATTTACATGATCAATTATTCAAAGCTATTTGGATGGATTTCTATGGACTGAGACTCGAGTATGCCCTTGAGGGTATCTCGAATTATTTTTCTTTGAAGGACAAGATGGAGGCAGTGTTGTAAGATAATGGGATGAAGGAATTCATAGATAATGATATCCCAAAGGCTCCAACATCTGATGCTCAAGATCTAACAGAATGGAAGAAGTGTGTAGAAAAGGAAAGGAGGATCATATTAGAGGGAGTTTGAGACCATAATGTCTCGAATATCTGTGGGAAAGAGACTCCATATGAAATGTGGAAGGCCTTGACAAATTTGTTCCAGAATAATAGTGACCACAGGAAGTTAGAACTGAAGGACAAGCTTCGAACTATCAAGATGCAGAAGGGTGACAAAATTCCACAGTACCTTAATAGGTTCACATAGTATCGTGATGAAATTGGTCAATTTGGTGTTACTTTTGTAAAGGATGATTTGGTTAGCCTAACACTTCTAGGCCTTCTCGAGAGCTGGCAACTACTAGGATTCAATAAGTGGGAGGGAGAAGCTACCAAATTGGGAACACCTTTGGTCTAATTTGGTACAAGAGGAGATAAGGTGAAACACCAGAGATGGAACCTCATCCAAGGTTGATGATGAGGAGATATGTGCCTTGGGTGGAAGGGAAAAGAAAGGGAAAGGGAAGAAATCCCAATCCAAAACATAATCTGGTCAAGGGGAAAAGAATAAACACTTGTCTAAAATCAAGTGCTTTCACTATGATGAACTGAGACACTATGCCACGAAATGTCCACACATGAAATAAAGAATGAAGACCGTAGGAGGAGTAGCAGGTGAAGCCTTGGATTCATAGTTTGAACTTGATTTTACCCTAATTTAATGTATGGAAAGCATAAAGATGGGTAGTGTGTGGTATCTCAATAGCGGTGCCTCATTATATGTGATGAGAAACAAAGAATTTTTCAGTGACTTAAAGGCGAAGGATCTCCAGATGCACACTGAGATGGGAGATGATGGAAGGTATAGCATGACCAACATTGGTACTATTACTTTTCATAGGGATTCTAATTCCCCTCTTAGACCCAAGGATGTGATATATGTACTAGGTCTGAAGAAGAATCTATTTTGCATCGCAGTGTTGGAAGACCATGGCTACGATGTGATATTCAGTAAAAGAAAGGATTTCTTGAGACACATTGCCATGGGACAAGTGAAGCAAATTTGAGTTTGAGTGAAGAACCTCTACAAATTAGATGTGGAAAACTGTGCAACATTGATCAGAAAAGAAGAGAAGGTACAAAGTCATGATGTTGATGAATTGTGGCATAAAAGACTCGGTCATTTGTGATGAAAATGAGATCTGGGTATAAGCCCAAAATCCCAATTTCTTTAAAAAAATCTTGATCCTGGACCTGTGGGTTATGGCCCAAAAGCCTAAACTGAAGGCTTTTAAACTTAAAACCCTTTAATTATTGACGTGGATCTTCCTTAATTTCGTGTCATCCATACATGCGTGCTAATCATTAAGATCTTACGACCACATGATAATACACAATAATAGATGGATTTAAAATTATATACGTCTTTCACTCCTCCACTTTTGAGCGCCATCAGACTAGCATTCAGGGCGCGCTTTCAATTAAGAGTCCCATTGGGTTTCACAGTATCCAGAGGCAGCATCACAATAACCGACACTCCTTTTATCGGTACCTTACTAATTGCAAGGCTTTCGTGCATCCACTCTTTATTGACAACAGTCTGGAATTGTACACGGTCGACCTCACGCAACACGGTCCTCTGCTTTTGTGTAATTACCCTCTATCACAATAACAGGAAATTGGGTGATACGGGCTTTTTCTATCAGATTTTCTGGTGCGAAGATAATCACGGTTTCTGAATCCTGGGCCTGCTTCTTAATCTCCTTTTCTGTGCACAACGGATTGGCGGTGATGAGGATTGCTCCGATAGAGAAAATAGCGAGGTGGATGCATGAGAGGGCAACCATACAACAACTCAAATGCACTGCCTTCGCACTATACGCAGAGCACCTACACAAAATTTCTTCCAATTGTCTCGGACTGATTACGAAGGTGACAGATTATCATGCAGTTAATAAATTCCGCCATCAACAGAACAATCACATCAGGGAAAATTTTAAGAACCCCCCCTAAATTTATAAGTATAATAAATGGGCGAATCTCCATGGTATATAGGAAAAATGGAAGGCGATTTTATCAATAATATAATATGTATATATAATTTTTTTGCAAATCTCTCACCAGGCATGGCGAATATTTTACTTAATTATAAAATCTTTGTAAGATCTTGGTATTACCATGGGTTATCATAAACCTGGAGCTTAAAAATTACTATTAGTAATTTATAAAAATTAATAAAATTAATAGTTGATTTTTATTTATTTTTTATTTTAACCAAGCTAAAATGTTTAACATACATTAAATTACAACATCCATTTTTACTCTTGATCACTCTTGATCCCCCTAGAGGGATCAAATATTTTTTCACTCTATGCTAGTTTGCATATTGCGATATTTGATACCTCTCGGGGGTTAGTAGATCCAAAGTAAAGATGGATCTATCCTAGTTTAATTCCCCCATTTAAATAGGCTACATTCCAGGTGAATACCATGGGTCAATACCATGTGCCATTTTGGTGAATACCATGGGTCAATACCATGTACCATTTTTATTTTTATTAATACTAATATTAGGGTTAATAATGTTTTTTTGCATGGTATTAATAACAATCTAGTCCATGGTATTTGTCCCATAGTATTTTGCCCATAGGTTTCACCTAAATATAACGCATTTTTTGAGTGTTCGTAAATATAAGGTGACTTATGGAGTAAATATAAAAAATGTTTTATTTGTTTACCATGCCTCTCATTTATTTATATTTTTATTAATTTACCATACCTCTTTTACAAATATGGTATTTGGCCCATAGGATTCACTTAAATAAAACCTCTTTCTTGAGCCTTCAGAGATAGAATGAGGATTATGGACTAAATATAAAAAGAGGTTTTATTTATTTACCATACGTCTAGTTTATTTATGTTTTTATTTATTTACCATACCTTTTGAGTAAGTATAAAAAGACATTTTATTTATTTACCATACCTCCACTTTACTTATATTTTTATTTGTTTATACCCTTGCATGTATATAAGGTGATTTATGGAGTAGATATAAAAAATGTTTTATTTATTTACCATACTTCTCATTTATTTATATTTTTATTAATTTACCATACCTCTTTTATAATATGGTATTTGACCCATAGGATTCACTTAAATAAAACCTATTCTTGAATATGGGCGAATGGATTCACTTAAATAAAACCTATTCTTGAAAATGGGTGAATGGAAGGTTGTAACTCCTAATTTCAAGGGCTAAATTTACCTTTTCTACCCTCTCCCTTAAAATAAGGTGGTCTATTTGAGGTGATTTGTAAAAATGTACTATGATACAAAATATTCGCCCACTAAAAATTTAAAACCCCTTAATTTCGCCAAAGGGCGAACTTTCGCCCCTAAAATTTTCTATGGACTTACCACCCTTGAAAAGGTCGCATAAGAGTTATTTAGTTTGAAAGGCGTGACTTTATATTGAAACGACCCCTATTATGTAGCAAAGGTAATCTTACTTCTATCCTTCGGCACAATCTTAATTTGGTGGTATCTTGAGAATCAATCTGTAAATGAATAAGATTCCTGTCCACCAACATTCTCAAAAACTTCATCTGTAAACAGCGTAGGGAATGGATCATGTACGCATGCATCGTTTAACTTCCACAAATCTATACAGATCTTGATATCACCCTTTGATTTCTTCTCTTGAACCACCATAGGGCCGACCCTTTCAGATTCTTCTACAGGCTCAATTATTCATGCTGTGAGCATCTTATCGATTTCTTCCCTTACGTTTTCCTTTTATTTGGGATTCAATTGATATGGGCATTTCTTAATAGGCTTCACATCCAGTTTCAAATTGATCTTCATCATACCCACATCTCCTCCTATCCCCTTCAAGTCAGAGAAATTAGTTGGAAATAAATTTTTGTATTCATGTAATAATTCAACAACCATATCCACAATGTATTCATCCCAATATTCTTCAATGTTCTCAAATTTTGGTTCTTCTTCTGAGCCAATATTTACCTGTTGTGTGTGCACTAGTTGCGAGATATCAGGTATCTCTTATTAGGTATAAGAACTTCACACTATCCCTCCGACTCATGGATATTAATATTCCACGGATACTCATCACCTTCCTCTGTAGTAACATTCTAGCATTATAAAGCATGTTGTAGTTATGTACTCCAGTCTAGTTGTATCCAAGTGATAGACTCTATGGGTGTTTGGAAGATTGTTGCTTTAATCTCCTGATGCGCTTCATCAATGCATTCGAACCCATCTTCAAAACTGAATGTCAGTGAGAAAATCTCCTTCATCTCATCCCAATTAGTGGTCCCGTGTCACAACTATGCCTCTAAATATCAATTCCTTGGGATAATAGTCAATGTATGAACAAAGATATGCACCCACTCTAGTTGAGGTATCTCACCCCACACCTTAGTCCATCGAGCTAGATGTTCATGCAGATCATCATTTCCTATGTAATTTTTAGTGTGTCAAGTGTTCACATAGCCAAATATTAATCACATCATTCTACGATATTCCTTCCAGTTGACAAAATTATCCTTGTGCATACCCCACCATCTTGTAGGTCTAGCTCTCAATGCTAGATGTGATGTTCCTCTGATTCGATATTCCACTGGTACATCCCTTTCAAAATTGTCAAGAAACATATTGACATATTCCAAGCCATCATAATAGGTTAACTTATGTACCTCAGTAGATATATAGCGTAGCGACTTTGTAAGCCAATTACATCATTATTGGGATAAGGTCCCTAGGGTCAGTTTGGGGTTAATTGACCCATATTTTTTATAAGTTTTTGTAAAATATGTAAAGTCTCCACAAAATGTGGATGTGGAGCATGCAGATAGATAGGAGTCAAATGGGTCTTAGCCCCTCATTTAGATAGATAAATAAGTCAATTTTGAGACTCACCCATGGTCCTTGGACCATGGTATTCTATTGAGAAGGCTATAAATAGTTCAGTCATAGCGAGTCTTAGAGATAACTTAGAAATGGCATAGAAGTAATATAAGTAAGGATAGAAGTTGCTTTTGGCAAGTGCTAAGCTAAGAAGACTTTGCTTCCTACACTTAGGCAAGAAGTGGGAGGCCTTGGTAAGTCCACAGTTGAGCGTGCGGACCCCTGCAGCTAAGTGCGCAGGGTAGAAGAGTTTGTAATCTAAACATTGAAGATCAATAAAGAACGATTTTGAAGAATTACTGTGCGATCTAAGCATCTCTATTTATGTTATATTTCATCACTTAATGATATGGTTTTATGAAATAATGAATGAATGTTGCACAAAATCACTGAATCTATCTTAATGATACATGATATGAGTAATTATCTACTTTCAGAAAGTTAAAAGTTATTTCTGTTATGTTTTCTAATTAATTGGATAGATCTGTGTGAACTCGGATATAGGGTTGTTTATTGATGCACGAAAATAGATAAATAATTTATTTAAAGTCTGCAAAGACTGATCATAGACCTTCACGAAGGTCTGGAAGCCATTTTAACTTAGTTACAATGACTATCCCTAGAAGGATACCGATCTGTACGAAGGCATATCTGAACTCAAAACCTAAGAACTGTTTATCACATGTCCCTGGATGCAGAGACCTAGTTCTAGCATCCCCCAATACTGCTTCAAATGAGATTGTAGCCTCCACTATGCAGGTTGTGCCGAAAGGGCCAGAAATTAGGATTTTGTTGGTGGCGTGAACAACTCTGAACCTAGGTTAGGCCCCCTTAAGCGAACAAATGGTTCAGTTGCCTAGACCAAGATCTATCTAAGAGATATGTGATATTCCTATGAAGAAAGAGCATGATAAGTGGATTGATTGTAAATTGCAGATGTTCATGGCTTAGGAGAACAAGAGCCCTAAATTATCCAAGGAGTAGCGGTTGCAGAATTTTTTATCCACGGACGAGAAGGCTGCATTCTTTTTTTTCTTTCGCGAAGAACTATACTAGTGGTTCTCTAAATTGGATAATTGTCAAGGGACATGGAGGCTCAAAGGTCCTATAGTGTGGACTCTTGAACTAGTGCAACATTTGGAAGCATCAGAAAGAAATATCACGTGCGCCGCAGATCATTGGGTTGATCGCACGTTTGGCAGTTTTGTGACATATTTCACGATCGATAGAAATATCATCTAGAGCGAAGGATTTTTAAAGGATCACGAGGTAATTATTTGAAATCATTGAATACCTAGATTAAAATGATGTTATGTGAAAAGAGGGTTATGCAGTTACCTTGATGTTTGGGGCTACACGAAGTGGAAGATTCTTTAGAAGAAATGAAGGATCTAGCCCAGAATATAGTTTGCTCATTGAACCGCTTTCAAGCGACGACAAAGGGACAACACTAACTATGTCGTGAATTGTAGTTTAGTTACTAACCCAGGGTATTCTGAGGATATTTCATCCATCTACTCCACCTCCACTTCCACCTCTACCTTATTCACCTTCACCTATGCCTCCAACTCCACCCCCACCATTCAACATGGAAAACACAATGAAGATGTTGATTTTCAAAGGAACGGGGACCGAAGATCCAAAATAGTTTTGGTTTGTTGCAGATACTGTTTGGAAAGCACAATATATCACAGACGATAATATTAAGAAATTACAGTTGGTTACATCCTTATAGGATCGCACATTAACATGGTATATCAAGTATTGTACCAATCACCCCAACGCATCATTGGCAGATACCCAGTTAGCTTTAAACAAGGAGTTCAGTAAGCCTAAGTCATAGGCGCAGTTAGTAATTGAATTTAAGGAAATATGATAGAAGGTTGATTAGAAACCTTGGGACTTTGATGATAGGTTGAAATTTCTGATCAGGGAGGCTAATAGGCAAATCTCGGATACCTAGCATCGCAATTGGTTTATAGCATCACCCTTGCCACATTTAAGAATACCTCTGTCACAGCAGAAAATAGCAACACAAGCGGAAGCCTTGGAGATTATGATAAGGTTGGATGCATCTCCTATTGAAGATACAAACCTTGGAGTACAACAGATTCACTCCCAGCCGGAAAATATGCACTTGGAGTTGCAGAGCTTGGAGAAAGGAAGGGAAGCTTATGGAGATGCACGCTGAGATCTAGTGTCTGAAATGTAAGAGCCATGGACATGATAATGATCATTGCCCAGTCTTAAAGAATTATATTATAGGGGAAGGGCCTGTGCCACTAAAGCGTGAGACTAATGTTGGGATGAGAACTAGAGATGTGTCATGGTGCGCTATTTGTAAGTTTACAGGACAACGTGCTACTCATAAGTGTCATCTATTGTAGAGGTTTGTACAGACCCCTCAACAGTTATTTTGCAATTTCTGTAAGTCTGTAGGACACGATGAACACCATTGTAGGAGTTATGAGTTGATGATGGATAGAAACCATACCTACAAAATGCAGGTAGAAAGCCAGCCTCAAGATCAAGGCTTGGGAGAAGCATGCAGAGGATTTCAAGGCCGAGGATAGGGAAGAGGCGTAGGGCTAGGATGAGGGCATGGGCAGATAATCTGATACAACTCTGGTGAAGCAGGGCACTTCGTGTGAGACTATCCAAATCCCATGCATCCCTCATGCTAGTATTTTCAACAGTTTGACCATGTCATAGAGGAATGTCTATTCCTTATGGAAAAGATGCAAGAGAAGAAGGTGCCACCCCAACAGCCTATGCGGAAGATTTAGATCATGAGGGTTGACCCTGCAAATAGGATCAGAGAATCAACATTATGTTGAGAAGTGGTATGACCACTTGCAGAGATAAAGGTAAGTAGCTTGAGGAATATGGATGGGTACAGAAGGCTACTGTGAAGGAAGTTTCCTTTGATATGAATTGCACTAAAGAAACTTTCTTGGAAGCAAAGAAGAACTTTGTTGAGGCCTCCACCTCAGGAAGTTAAGAGAAAATGTTGGAGACTAATGTGTCACAAGAAGTAGATCCTTCAATACTAGTTACCTTTCTAAAGACTTGTATGAAGTTGTTGCATTATCAGAAAGTCATCGAAGGATTGCAAGACTTAATATGAAAATGCACCAATAAGGAAAAGACTGCTACTGAATAATGCACAATAAGGAAGATTGGTAAGCATAAGACACAAATGGGGCACAAGATGAGGATAACCATGTAGATAGGAGAATATGAAATGGACCAAGTAATCTGAGATTTGGGGTCTGATGCAAATGTCTTGCCTAAACAGATATGGGAAATGATGGGGAGACCTACACTACAATGGTCTCCTATTCAGTTATGCATGGAAAATCGGAGGAATATTATTCCAATGGGGCGCTTATATGATGTGACAGTGGACATTGAGGGTGCGAGTGCATTGGCTGACTTTGAAGTCATTGAGATAGTAGACGACAATAACCCAAACCCTGCGCTACTAGGAATTGAGTGGGATATTGATATGAACGAGGTAATCAGCTTGAAGAAGTGGAAGATGTCTTTTGAGAAGAAGTAACTTAGGGTTATAATGCCACTATATCCTGCAGGAGGTATGTGTTACACTAAACCTATGCACGACTATGTCAAAATCCATGATGACCTCGATTAGATTTACAAAAACAGTATGAGATGAGGATTGGATTAATCCTACAGTCGATGGATGAATTGTGTAGGAAAAGGATAGCTCCTACACCTTAGATTCAGATGAAGAGCTTGAACATTGGAAAAAGAGGCTACATGAAGTATCTATGCTCTACTGTAATATGGTGACCAAGTTGCTGAGGTGTGTCTTGACTGAGGTAAAAATTCTCCCTCCTTATGATATTTTGACTGATGTGGAACTGTTTCTGGATGAATTTGAAAGGTAAGTAGTGGATGAACATCGATTCCGGCCCCTAGAGTTGGTGTTGCCCATTGGTAGGGTACGCACAAAGAAAACTTTGAAGGATGGAGAGAATACAAAAGAATGATGAAGTTAATGTTTGGCTATGCTAATACTTGAATAATAGAAAAATATAGCGAGATGGATGATCCGTGTGATCATTTGGTTCAATGGACTAAGGTTTGGGGAACATAACCAAAACAGAATGGGTGCATATATTCTGTCATACATTAGATACTATCCCAATGAACTAGTATTTGGAAACAGAGCTTCATCTTGGGACTTCTGAATGGGACGTTTTAAAGGGATAGTTTTCTATTAACCTTCATCTTTGAGGATGGGTTTGAGAGCATTGATGAAGCACTACAAGAAATTAAAGAATCTATATTTAGAATGTTGAAGGAACCAGTAGAAGGGACTCTTCCAGATTGGAGTACATAGTTGCGCCACACACTGGAATGCTATAATGTGACTGCTAAAGAAGAGGATGATCCATGGAATATTACCATACCTGAAATTGAAGGAAATTGCGAGGTCGAAGGACCAAAGGTGGCAAACCCGAACATATTAGAGCCTTTGAAAACTCAACAGGTGAACATTGGATCTAAGAAAGAACCTAAGTTCGTGAAGATTAGAGACTATTGGGATGAAGATACAGTTGATAAGGTAGTTGAGCTACTATGCAAGTACCAAGACTTATTTCCCACGATTTTTTCGGATTTGAAAGGGATTGTTGGCAATTTAGGCGTTATGAGGATTACATTGAAATCAGATGTGAAGCCTATTAAGCAGTGGCCTTAACAATTGAATCCAAAGTATAAGGAGAAGGTGTGCCTAGAAATAGATAATATGATGGAAGCTGGTATTATTGAACCTATAGAAGAATATGAATGGGTAAGCTCAATGGTAGTCCAGGAAAAGAAATAGAAGGGCAAGATCGACATATTCGTAGATTTGTGAAAGCTAAATGATGCTTTTTTACATGACCCATTTCCAACACCATTTAATGACGAATTATTAAAGGACGTGGGTGGATAGGAGGTGTACTTGTTCACTGATAGATTTTTAGGTTATCATCAAATAAAGATCACACTGGAGGATCAAATAAAAACAACCTTTGTGACTGAATGGGGTTGCTTCCAATATACAGTTATGTCATTCTAATTGAAGAATGTGCATGCAATCGTTTCCGGGTAGTGATTGCAATGTTCAAAGATCTCATTCATAAATTTCTCAAAGTCTATATTGATGATTGCACCATGTTTGGGTTGGTGAAGCACCATGTTGCGAGTCGGCAACTCATGCTGGATACATGTCGAAGCTATCAGATTGCTCTAAAATTAAAGAAATGTCTATTCTATGTGCCTTTTGGAATTTTTCTCGACCATGTTGTCTGTAAGCAGGGATTGATGGTGGGCCCTAGGAATATTGTTGTAATTTTGACCTTGGAATCCCCTAATAATGTGAAACAAATGCGTGCAACATTAGGACACACTAGGTACTACAAGAAGTTTATCAAGGCATATGCCCAGATAACTGCACCGATGGAGAAATTGCTAAAGAAGGATGCAATGTTTTTCTAGGACGAAGATTGTCAATGCAGGATGGATGTCTTGAAGGAGAAGATCGTGAAAACACCTATTTTGGTGTTTCTAGAATCAAAAATGAGTTTCATGTGCATGTCGACGCCTCCTGCATTGCACTAGGAGCAATATTAACACAAGCAGGTGAGGGAGAGATTGATCATCTGATAGTTTTCACAAGCATAAATTTATCCAAAGATGAGAAGAATTAATCCACGACAGAGCACGAAGGGTTGGTGATGGTCTATGTGCTGCATAAATTCAGACATTATTTTTTGCGTGGACACTTCAAGATGTATACAGATCACTCAGTATTGAAGTATAAGGATCATTGCCCAGTCTTCAAGAATTATATTATAGGAGGAGGGCCTATGCCCCTGAAGCCTGAGACTAATGTTGGGATGAGTATGGGAGATGCGATGTGATGTGCTATTTGTCAAGTTACAAGACAACATGCTACTGATAAGTTTCATCTATTGCAAAAGTTTGTACAGAGACCTCAACAGTTATTTTGCAATTTCTATAAGTCTGTAGGACACGATGAATGTCATAGTAGGAGTTATGAGTTGATGATGGATAAAAACATTACCTACAGAATGTAAGAAGAAAATTGGCCTCAAGATCAATGTGTGGGAGAAGCGTGCAGAGGATTTCAAGGCCGAGGATGAGGAAGAGGCGTAGGGCCAAGACAAAGGCATGGGCAGATAATCTGCTATAACTGTGGTGAAGTAGGGCAGTTCACACAAGACTGTCCAAATCCCACGCATCTCTTATGCCAGTATTGTCGAAAGTTTGATAATGTCATAGAGGAATGTCTGATACTTATGGAAAATATGAAAGAGAAGAAGGTGCAGCTAGAGAAACCTACGCAAAACATTCAGATGATGAGGGTTGAGCAACACAAAGATGATTAGAGAATCAGCATTGTGTTGAGGAGTGGTATGATGACTGGCATAGATAACGGTAAGTAGCTTGAGAAAGACAGATGGATATGAAAGGCTACTGAGAAGGAAGTTGCCTTTGATCTGAATAGCGCTAAAGAAACTTTCTTGGAAGCAAAAAAGAACTTCTTTAATGCCTCCACCTCAGGAAGTGAGGATAAAATGTTGGAGACTAATGCATCACAAGAAGTAGATCCTTCAATAATAGCTATGTTTTTGAAGACTTGTATGAAGTTGTTAGATGATCAAAAAGTTGTCGAAGGATTGCAAGACTTAATAGACAAATGTGCCAATAAGGAAAATACTGCTACTAAACATCACACAATAACGAAGAGTGGTAAGCATAAGACATGAACAGGATGCGAGAAGAGGCTAACAACGTAGATAGGAGAATATGAAATGGACCAAGTAATATTAGATATGGGGTTTGATGTGAATGTCTTGCCTAAATAGACATGGGAAATGATGGGGACACTTGCGCTGCAATGGTATCCTATTCAGTTGCGTATGGTAAATCAACATAAGATTATTCCAATGGAGCGCTTATATAGTATGACAGTGGACATTGAGGGTGTGAGTGCATTGGCTGACTTTGAAGTCATTGAGATAGTAGACGGCAGTGATCCAAACCCCACACTTCTAGGAATTGACCTGGCTATTGATATGAACGAGGTAATCAACTTGAAGAAGCAGAAGATGTCTTTTGAGAAGAAGTCACTGAGGGTTATAGTGCTGCTGGATGCTGTAGAAGTTACACGTTACACTGAACCTGTGCGCGACTATGTCGAAAGAGATGATGACCTCGATTAGATCTATAAGATAACAGGGTGAGATGAGGATTAGATCAATCCTACAGCTGATGGACGAATTTCATGGGATAGGGATAGCTCCTGTGCCTCAGATTCATATGAAGAGATTGAACATTAGCAGGATAGGCTACATGAAGTATCTACGCTCCGTTGTAATATGATGACCAAGTCGTTGAGGTGTGCCTCGACTGAGGTAAGGAATCTCCCACATTATGATGATTAGACTGACATGGAACTATTTCTGGATGAATTTGAAAGGGACGTACCGGAACAACATCGATTCCAAGCCCTAGATTTGCCTCTGTGCACTATGTCTACCCATTGGTGGGGTATGCAGAAAAAAATCTTTGCAAGATGGAGAGAATACAAAAGAATGATGAAGTTAAGGTTTGGATATACTAATGCTCGAATAATAGAAAAATATAGTGGGAAGGATCATACGCCCAATCATTTGGCCTAATGGACTAAGGCATGGGGAATAGAACCACAACCAGAATGGGTGCATATATTTTGTCATACGTTAGATACGATCCCAATGAACTAGTATTTGGAAAAAGACATTCACCATGATACTTCTGAATGGGATGTTTTAAGGGAGAGTTTTCTATTAACCTTAAACTTTGAGGATGGGTTTGAGAGCAATGATGAAGCAATACAAGAAATTAAAGAATCTATATTTAGAACGCTAAAGGAATCAGTAGAATGGACTTTGCCAGATTGGAGTACACAACTGTGCCACACCCTGGAATGTGATAATGTGACTACTAAAGAAGAGGATGATCCGAGGAATATTACCATTCCTGAAACTGTAGGACAACGCAAGGTGGAAGGTCCGAAGGTGGTGAACCTGGACATATCAGAGCCTTTGAAAACTCAACAGGTAAACATTGGACCTGAAGAAGAACCTAATTTCTCGAAGATAGGAGACTATTGGGACAAAGATACGGCTGATAAGGTAGCTAAGCTGTTGCATGAGTACCAAGACTTATTTTCCATGAAGTTTTCATATTTGAAAGGGATTGTCGATGATTTAGGAATTATGAGGATTACCTTGAAACCAGATGTGAAGCCTATCAAGCAATGGCCTTAACGATTGAATCAAAAGTATAAGGAGAATGTGTGCCTGAACTAGATAAGATACTGGAAACGGGTATTATTGAACCTATCGAAGAATCAGACTGGGTAAGTCCAATGGTAGTCCAAGAAAATAAACAGAAGGGCAAGATTTGCATATGTGTATATTTGCGGAAGCTAAATGATGCCTATGTACATGACCCATTTCCAACACCATTTACTGACGAAGTATTAGAGAACATGGGCAGATAGGAGGCATACTTATTCACTGATGGATTTTCAAATTATCATCAAATAAAGATCGCACTGGAGGATTGAAGAAAAACAAACTTCGCGACTGAATGGGGTTGCTTCCAATATACAATTATGGCAATCAGAATGAAGAATATGCCTACAATCTTTTCCCGGGTATTGATCGCGGTGTTCAAAGAGTTCATTCATAAACTTCTGGAAGTCTATTTCAATGATTGGAATGTATTTAGGTTGGTGAAGTGCCATGTTTCAAGTCTGCACCTCATGCTAGATACATGTCGAAGGTATTAGATCATGTTGAACTTAAACAAATGTGTATTTTGTTTTCCTTTTGGAATTTTTCTCGACCATTTGTCTATAAGTAGGGATTGATGGTGGACCATGAGAAGATAACTGTAATTGCGAACTTGGAAGCCCTAGGAATGTCAAAATAGTTGCCCATAACGTTCGGACTCACTGAGTACTACAGGAAGTTTATCAAGGCATATGCCCAGATAACTGCGTCAATGAAGAAATTGCTAAAGAAGGATGTGGTGTTCTGCTAGCACGAAGATTGTCAACACATTGTGGATGTCTTGAAGGAGAATATGGTGACAACACCTATTTTGGTGTTTCTAGACTGGAAATTGAGTTTCATGTGCATGTCGACACCTCCTACATTTCACTAGGAGTAGTATTAACACAAGAAAGTGAGGGATAGATTGATCATCCAATAGATTTCACGAGCAGAAAGTTATCCAAAACTGAGAAGAATTATTCCACCACAAAGCACGAAGGGTTGGCGATGGTCTACGAATTGTAGAAATTTAGACATTATTTTCTAGGCAGACACTTCAAGATGTATACAGATCACTCCATGTTAAAGTACTTCGTCAATAAGCCTTTGTTGGGGGGGAATATGCCGATGGTTTCTATTCTTCTAGGAGTATGACTTTGAGGTGATTGTGAAACCTAGAAGGCTAAATGCAGGTCCAGACCATCTATCCAAGATTGGAACAGGTGAAGAACAAAGTAGTTTGGAGGAAGGATGATGCGTATTGTGGAAGATAATTTTGCTGATATTATTCAGTTCTTAACAATGGGAATAGCTGCAGAAGGTTATTCCAATCAACAAAAGAAGGAGTTAGTAGTTCGCACCATGGATCTCTCATTAAGTGCGGGTCATTTGTAATAGATTGGGTCATATGAGATATTGCAAAGGTATGTTCCGGAATTTGAACATGCTAGTATCCTAGCTGAGGCTCATGGAGGCGTGGTAGGAGGCCACTATGCAAGGAAAGTGACCGCGTAGAAGATTTTGTACGTTGGGTTATTGTGGCCAACATTACACAAGGATTCTAAAGCATACTGCAAGGCATGCAATGGTTGCCAAAGGACGGGAAAGCCTTTGCAATAGCATGAGTTGCCTTTAAATCCCCAAGTTTCATTGCAGGTATTTGTGAAATGGGCCATTGACTTTATAGGTCCTATCCAACCACCAGGAAAGAAGACGGGTGCGCAATATAACATTACTCTGACTAAGTATTTAACCATGTCAGCAGAATCTCAACTAGCAAGGGATTGTATAGCTGCCACTATTGTGAAGTTTCTCTTCGAGTATGTCTGAACAAGTTTTGGGTGTCATAAGACTTTGATGAGTATAGGGGTACGCATTTCCTGAATGAAACAATCAGTGCGATGTTGGAAGAATTCCAGGTATATCATCAGAAGAGCATGCCCTATCGCCCACAGGAGAATGGAACGTTGGAAGCTTTTAATAAAATATTGGAGTGTGCATTGACAAAGGTATGCAACTTGTAGAGGAATGACTAGGAAATACGTGTACCTGTTGTATTATGGGCTTATAGGATAGCCTATAAGAAGTTGAGAGGACAAACACCATTTAGGTTGGTATATGGAATTGAAGCAGTCATGTTGATGGGGTATATTGTGCCTAGTTTACAGATTACAGCATTGACCAAGATGGTGGACCTTGAGACCTTGGAGGAATGGCTCACGCAGATCATGGAATTAGAAGAAGACAGTTTCCTTGCAGGATTCGATTAGCAAGTGAAAAAGGAACGTGACAAGTCATGGCATGAACGGCATATTAAGTTGTGCACCTTCAAGGTGGATGATTTGGGATGTTATATGATAGCAAGTTCATCAAGTTTCTAGGAAAATTTCAAATGCATTGGTTGGGGCCGTATGTTATTAAGGAGATCACAGATGGTGGCATAGTTTAGCTCGTGAAGCTGAATGGAGAACCATTCTCCAGAAAGGTAAACGGATGTAGGTTGAAGTTGTACACAGGGGATCCTGCCCCTGCGCTATGACTATATGGAAGCAGGGAAGTCTCAGTAATCTAGGCAACTGCAAAGGATTATGAGACTATAAACTATGCTTCCCGACTAAGGGAAAAACATGGAAGAGAGGTTGTGCAACGGATGATAGGGGAATAACACATGAAGCTACACTCCATGAGTTGTGCCATGGAAGAGAATGTCATGTAGGTGGGTCCCAAAGTAGCCGCTGAGGTTACTATTCATGATTTGATGGCCAAAAATCAGTTAAGAGGAGAGGGTAGGTGTTATTTATGGAAAAAACAATTGAAGGTTTGCTGCCAAAGAGGCATTTATTATCAGAATTTGGGGGGAATGGTCATATTTGAACTAAAAATTCCCTATAAATCTTGCATGTTGGGCCACCTAAGAACACTTTTCATGAGACTTGTCTAGGTGATTTGTTGTCTAAAGTTTATGTGTTGACAATTTTGGGAGGATTTCGTGGCAAGCCCAACATTTGTTGCCTTGCCTGCGTGGAACTAGAAGGTCATTCTTTAGTAAATGACTGCCACCAACCCTGCCAAGGCTGTGAGTTCTAAAGTAATTGTTTCTGATGTTATAGGCCCTAAAATCTAAAGTATGGAAGCTACAACCCCTGTGCCTACCACGTCGAGGTCACCGAGGCCAAAGCAATCCACCACAAAAGAGAAGAAACCAACCATAAAGGAGAAGCAAAAGAAGTTGATTCTGGTGAGAATGTCACTGAGGAAGAATTTGGAGGTGCAACAGAAGAAGAAAAAAAACAAACAGTCGGAGAAAGTGGTGGATTTAGAAGAGGAGGAATACCAAGGTGTCAAAGAAGTAGATGTTGATGAGATCGAGCCTATATCAAGGCTTCCTGAGTATATCCCTCTGCAGAAGGGAAGAGCTAAAGTAACCAAGGATCCCGATTCCGTAAAATTCATAGTTTCGACACCCCTACTGCCTGAGCAGATCGAATTTGAAGGTCCTAGGTTAGCACACATTTCAGTACTGAAAATGGAGGATTGGGAACTCGTAGACCATGACAGGTTCCTACATTTAGAAACCAATAAATATATCAAAAATATATATTATCATGAAACTGGAGTAACATAGTTGGAGCCCATGAAGTGGGTCTACGATGTTGAGCAGGCAGGGCTACTGCACATGCTTTGTGTTCCGCATTATCACCGCTCAACTATCAACACAGTGTGTGTGTGCCATCTCCTCATGCTAGCAGACGATGGGTGTCTATGGGTTGGGGAGCCCATCCAGATTATGAACATGTTGATCCATAGGATAACAATGTTTCCTTACAAAGGATTAGACCCTTACAAGGAGTTTGGAGGGAAAATTTGGGAAAAAGACTTGGCAAATAAAACGAAGAAAGAGTTTGGCCTTGTTAAAAAGTTGTGCAGATACTCTATACAATCAATTCAAGACCATGCAGTACAGTTCACTGCCCAGATTCTTGTGGGAAAAATCATGACGAAGTTTCGTGGACGAAGTACCAGTGTTGGTAGTGTCACTTGCAACACATTGCACAGAGGGTGTCCAATACAATTAGGCAAAGTATCTATGCCAGGAGTTCCTCGCAAACTGCCAAGAAGCCCAGGATGAAAGAAAGCCATTTCATCATGCTTGGCTTTTACTATCTATTGTGATAATTTCTTGGAGGTTGTCGAAGGACAGTTAGTTTCCCCCACACAAGGAATATTTACCCGAGGCAGCCCAGTTTGCCTCGCTATGGTCTACAAAGGATCCAGAACGAGTCAAGGAGTTCAATATTTTATGGATATTGATGAAGATGGACCTTTGTATGGTGATTAATGAAAGGCCAAGATTTTCCCCAACCTTGTTCGAACAATTGACGACCTACACGGAGTTCAAGACCGATTTCCACAGTGTGTCAATCAAAGTGCAGAAGGACCTAGAGCACAGATGGCATTAGTTGCCTAATGTGGTGTCCGAGACAGGTGTGTAAGAAATTGTGGGGTATTGCCCAATGAGTGGAGTGAACCCATGATGCTCGATGTGGGAACAAGCAAAGGCACAGAGAGCTCTTCCGCGCAGAAGTGAAAGGATTTAACTCAGAAGGCCATGCGTGCCTTAGCTGAGAAGAAGAAGAAGGAAGTTGTTAAGGTAGTTGTGGAGAAGGAACGAATGGAGAAAGAGCATCCTGCTAAAGAGAAGGCTAAAAAGGAACAAGAGGATACGGACGAAGGCGGAAAATCAACTTCGCAGAACACTGACGAGCAAGAGTTGTTAGAGCAAGGAGGAGGTGGTGGTGAGGAGCAAAGCACTCCTTTCATCTTGAAGAGATGCAAGCAGGAGTAGATGTGTGGACGATGAAGAAAACATAAGTATGATAAGCAGACACACATTCACCCAATGGTGCTGACAGAAGGCGGTCTCAACGAGAACGGTGACAAGGTGAGAGACACAATGACTAAGGTGTTGTAGTAGTTTGAGCAACAATATATGCAGACTTTGGGGAGCATACAAAAGGATCTACACCAGCTTTAGATCCAAGCTAACAGGATTCAAGCATGCGTCAGGAAAGTGAGCAGGGTACAGATGAGCCTGACATGGGGAAATGGAACAGTGGCGGAGCTGGAACGGGCTCTGGACCTTAGAGTCATCCCATTGTGAGAGGGGTCCATTCGCATAGAAACAGATGAGGATCACGTTGTGACAAATATAGTGAAGGACATGGGGTTGAATCTGGATGCGCTTCCACTCCAAACCCTCCATGCACTGCATTAGCGGGTGTTAGATGAATTGAGGATCAAAGAACAACATGCCCTCACCATCGTTAGTGAGTTTAAGGTCAACAACGAACAGTTGTTCGCAGAGAAAACTCAGGATCTAAAGGAAAAGGAGGAGTTGTAGACATGATGTCAAAGCCTCGAGATAATGATTGAGCAAGCTTGCAAGTAAATCCCTAAATTGAACATACCAGAAGATGCAGAATCCTTAGCGAAAGTAAGGAAATTGTTCGTCGCAGTGTGTGCATCGAAGGATGAAGTTGGAAGGGTTACCTTCGACTTCCAAATGAAGATAATAGAGCTACAATTAAAGTTCTAGCCAATGAATTTTCCAGAGGTTCGGGAGTAGCACAGAGCAACAATCAAGAATGGAATGAACACATTCGATACTATGTAACTAACTGCTCCTCGATGTTTGATGCAGCAATGGAAATATGGAAAAATCTACAGGAGGACCCGAACCTGCAGAAGATGACCACCAATGTCTGAGAAACACAGAGGCAGTATGATGAGGTCCAAGTGACTATGCGCACTTTGGCACCAATGCAATGCCTTTCGAAGCTACAAGAGGGAAAGTAGTTGCAGGCAGAGGTGGAAGAATTGCAGAGAAAAGAGGCCTTGCTAAAATCCCAATTACAACCATGGCTAGAGGAAGCTTGTCAGATTACTCTGTCAGGATAAGCTCAAGGGGCTATAGTAGACATAACAGACAATGCGCCTAGCAGTGGAGGGGCCAACAATCGAGAAATTAGTTGAAGAGATACAACAAGAAGTGGCGTAGAGTGTTTTTGAAGTTGCAGTGATGCAAGTTGAGTTGGGTGGTCCTTGCAGTAAGATCGAGGCATCAACTGAGTGACTCGAGGGCAATTCATGATCTTGATGTTGGGGGCCTATTGGGATAAGGTCCCTAGGGTGGGTTTTGGAGTTAATCAACACACGTTATGTATACGTTTTTGTAAAATATGTAAATTTTAAGCGAAATGTGGATGTGGAGCGTGCAGATAGATTGGAGTCAAAGGGATCTTAGCCCCTTGTTTGGATAGATAAATAAGTTGGTTTTGAGACTCACCCATGGTCCGCAGAACATGGTATTGTATTGAGAAGGCTATAAATAGTTGAGTCATAGCGAGTCTTAGAGATAACTTAGAAATGGCATAGAAGTAAGCTAAGAAAGGATAAAAGTTGTTTTGGGTGACTGTCAAGGCAGGAAGTCTCTCCTTCATGTACTTAGGCAAGAAGGGGAAGGCTCCTGCAACTGAGTGTACAAGAGCCCTTGGTAAGTCCGTAGCTGAGTGCACAGGCCCCTTCAACTAAGTGCGTAGGGTAGAAGAGTCTGTAATATGAACATTGAAGATCAATAAAGACCAATTTTGAAGAATTACTGTGCAATTTGAGCATCTATGTTTATGTTATATTATGTCGCTTAATGATATGGTTTTATGAAATAATGAATTAATGTTGCATGAAATCACTGAATCTATCTTAATGATGCATGATATGAGTATTTATCTACTTTTGCAAAGTTAAAAGCTATTTCTATTATGTTTTCTGATGAATTGGATAGATTTGCGCGTATTCAGATCTAGGGTTGTTTATTGATGTGGGAAAATAGATAAATATTTTGTTTAAGGTCCACCAAGACTAATCGTAGACCTTCGCGAAGGTATGGAAGCCATTTTAACTTAGTTACAGTGATGAACCCTAGTGGATATTGACCTGTGTGAAGGCAGATCTGAACCGTAAGAACCTAAGAACTGTTTATCACATGTCCCTGGATGCGGAAACCTGGTTCTAGCATCCCCCAATACTGATTTAGGTGAGAGTGCAACCTGAGCTATATAGGTTGTTTCTGAAAGGGCCAGTAGTTATGGTTTTGTTGGTTGGCACGAACAACTCTGAAACTAGGTCAGGCCCCCTTAAGCCAACAATCACAATGTAGAGACCTCATGCAACCGATTTTGCTAGTTTTCTAACTCTTTGTCAAAATCTGGTTGGTAGGAATTTTCCTTATTCCAACTAATCCTTCCATCTATAGTAGGATTGATCCAATCTGCATTTCACGTAGTTAAATTTTATATGTGTTGAATGTCTTCATCTTCATAGTAATCACGGTTTGATTCTGTGTATTGTGCACCTTTTGTTGGATCCAACAGAATAATCACTCAGAAGCTCGTTCTTTTCAAATACCATACTTTGCTTCTTTAATTTAATAATTGTGTTCATGTCAAAGGCCTAATCAATACCTAGTGACATTGGGTATGGATTACTATCATCGACTATCTCAATAAATTTGAAATCTGCCACTTCTCTTGCTCCTTCAATATCTACAGTTACCCCATCTAGGTGACCCATTGGAATTATCTTTTGTTGATTCACCATGCGCAGCTGAATTGGCGACCACTGTAACTTAGGCTTTCCCATACATTCCCAAGTTTTCTTTGGTAGTACATTAGCATCAAACCCCAAGTCTAATATTACCTTATCCATTTTGAAATCACCAATCTGTGCATTCAACCGCATCTCCCTACCAATACTCTTATTGCTTCAGTTCACCTTATTGACTGCGCACTATTCTGGTAATGAATTATCCTTGCAGGTGTTGTTATTTATCAGTTCTTATAGTCCTTCAACTACCTTCTGCTCCCGTAATAAATTCATGCAAGTTTGCAGAAATGATTTTAACACAGTGGAATCTAAATCTTGCATTGCAATAGATTCTTCAGGTTTTTCCTTTAGCGGTATCTAATTCTTAGACTTAGAAGCACCTCGATCCATAAAACTCTTCCTTTCCTCCATGAACGTCTCTTTTTCTCTATGTAAATCAAACCCAATATTCTTCTCACCAGCTTTTTGAAACCATAGGTTTGATTTTTCCTATTTACCTTTGACCTCATCTTCACAAGTGGCTACACCGCTTCGCGTGACTATGTTGATGCTGGGATCATCTTCGCGTGGCTCGAATCTCATCATCTAAATGTTCTACGTAGAGTGTTGGTTCTTCTTCTCCTACATATTCACTATTAAGACCACGAAATATTACATAACATGATCAAATTGATGACACTACTAATAAGAAGGGTGTGTTAGATTCTGACAGTCGTGCACAAAGTGTCCTGGTTCTTCGCAGTTGTAACAAATAATATGGCCCCAAGTTCTTCCATCTCCTCCTCCTCATCCTCTTCCCCATCCTTGGAATCCTCCATGATCTATAGGTGAGTCTTGATCATTCTGCACACGGTTTTCAGCCTGCATTCTATATAGTAGAGTCCTGTCCATCATTAGTTCATAGCTTTGACAATTCCTTTCATTGTGAGCAACCCATTTACAAAAATTACAAAAGAGTTTATTTGGAAGCTGTATAAACTTCTATAATAGAGGAAAATTATTTGTCAAATGTTGTCCTAATACTTGGAAGATGCTACACCAGGCACTTGTGATGGTGCTTGATCCAACAGAAGATTTTGTCTTCAACAAGTTAGGACCTCTCGTGGCTATATAATCCTAGAATATAGGGCGCTGATCTTTATGATGACCTTCAACCTTGCACTTTGTGCACCAAACTTCAGGATGTGTTTCTGACTAACCTCATTTTCCTTCTTTAGATCCTACAACTCCATATGAAGGCTTACTAACTGTGATTGCATCTATTGAACTCCTATATTTGTGTCTTGGATCGATGAAACTTCTAGCTTCATTACGATTTCCAAGGCTTCGCCCTGAGACCCAATATTCTACTGAGATAATGGAAATATTAAGTGAGGTAATAGCGAAGCTATGTACCAGTCCCTATATTGTTCATCTGAAATTTGAAGGTTAGCTTGCCTCAGTAAGCATTTCATCTGTTGATTTATATCCCACACAAACTCATTAACCCTCTACTTGATTTCCTTGATTTCAGTCACACATTGGTCTTGCAACTTGGGCTTCCCGAATTTGACATTCATCCCATCCTTCGATTTAGCTAATGAAGTAGACTGATGAATCGTATTATATCTAATGTACCAGGTAAGTGCTCTGTCTTATAGTGTTGTAACCAATTTCTCTTTCTTCATGTCATCAATGTTGATCTGTTGTGCTTTGCACACAACTTCTGTGGCAAACCAAAACTGATCAGGATCCTCCCATCCCTAACCCCTAAATACAAGAATTTTCATTGTATTCACCATATTCAATAGTGGATGTGGAGGTGGAGGCATATGTGTATAAGACAAAGGTGAAGGTGGAGGTGGAGTGGATGGATGTGGATTTCCATAAGTACCCTGATCTACTATCTACGTCGCACCTCTGGGTGTACTACAGATACTTCTTTCTTCTTCACTTTCAGATTCTCCCAATAGAGCACTATATTCACTTTCAATGAATTTGTCTAGATATACCCTAAATCACTTTCAACCTCACGTAGATCCGGTCTAATCTCTCTTAAACATTAAGGTAAAGGCATAATCCCTTTTTCACACAAAATCATTTTTTAATCTAGGTCTTTAGCAATTTCAGGTACTTACCTCTTGGACCCTTGAAGAATCAGCCTTTAGCTTCACTATAAGACACAAATGTATCGATTGAAAATTGAGTGATGAAACTTCCCAAGATACTATCAATCTAGTAATCGACAACCCTTGCAACCTTATAATCAGATCCTTCAACACGTTTAACTAATTCTGGAGTCCGCACAGTAGGATCGTCATGCTTCCAAGTAGGTTTGTTGTCCACTAATTTGGGAAGCCACTCATGTAATTTTCAAGGGAATGTTGAAAAGAAAACTTCATGCACTTCTGTGTAGAGATAACTTTGTGTGACTTTTCTTTTAACAAGCACAGAATCTGATTTTCCTGAGCTACAAACTCGTACAACTTATGATCTATCCACTTCTCGATTTCCTTCTTAGTTGGCATCCACTTACGCCACATTACACATCCCTTAGATAGATCTTGGTCCCAGTAATAGAACCATTTGTTGGCTTGAGAAGGCTTGGACCTAGATTCAGAGTTTGTTGCGCTAACCAAAAAAACCCTACACAATCGGCCTTTCAGCAACAACCTTCTTAGAGCAGGCTATAGTCTAACCTGAGTTAGTATTGGGTCATGCTAGAACCAAGTTTCTACATCAAGAAGGTTATGCGACATGGAGTTAGGGTGTTTCTTCAGTTCAAGCCTGATCTAACCTTTGTGAACCCTTATCCTTGAAATCCCCAAACTTAAAGTGATTTTCAATTAAACATAATTATAAAATTCACGAAATTGTCAAATAATGTATAACAAGAGATCTAGATATTCATGGGGAATTAAGATAATATTAAAGATAAATGGAATTCAATTACACATAAATACAGAAAATACATAAGTATAAAAATTGGACATATAATTGCTTCAAATTCTCTTTATTACTTTAGATCTTCCATATATACAAATTTTCTAGATACTATGCACACAGCTGCAGGGGCCCGCATACTCAGCTACTGACGTACCAAGGTCTTCACACACTCAGCTACAGGAGCCTTTCCCTTCGCTAATAATACAGAAATATCATACCTTTATAGTCTCAAAACATATCAAATTGCATTCTATTGATTGATTTCCTTAGACTTTCTGAGATGCCCTTTTATATACTTTTTCCCATTACAATACCATGGTATGTAAACCATGGGTGTAACTCAAAACAATACTAAAAATAAGGGGCTTTGACCTTCCTTAAGCCCGTTGACTCCTAGTGACTTGCTCTACTCTCGCTCTGCTCCTCAAAATGTTGAAACTTTACAATATATTATCAAAAATTGAATGACAGGACCCCATCCCAAGAAGTCCAATCTAGTTGATCTTCAATATTTCCATGGACCCTTTATATAGAGGTGATCTATCCAATGCATCCCTCAACCTTTTCGGAGAGTGATACTCCCTGATCTGGAGACTGTGTAGGGTATTCCATCTTGTCTGACATGCTTGTTGGCTCTTTGTCCCTAACAACCTGAGACTATCCTCAAAGTGGGAGATGGCCTGCTCTTGGGTGACAAGGTATCTAGGCATTAGCTTAGCGTCATTGGAAATGATGTTGTGAGTGTTGATTACAACCATGGAACTTATCTGCTCCGCCCTGATATAGGGGGGTTATTTTTCTTCTTTTACCAATATTGTCTTCATCGCCTCAGCTATGGCCTCCTCATGTCTCATCCAAGATGCGAGGGCCATCAGCTACAAGTCTCCCAACTTTGCATTGGGATCCCAAGAATTCATGTCAGTTAACGTGACGTTGTGCAAGAAGAAATCAGCTAATTTGGCTTTGTCTTCTATGCTACTTTTGTCACACAACTCAATGAACTGCTTGTAGTCCTAAATTGGCATGGATCCATGTTGTGTTAATGTCTTGATCTGGAATTGCATCCATTGTTCTTTAAGTAAAAAATCTTAGGACTTGGATGGAAGTCTGCATTGTAGTGCCTCCATGAAGAGGCTTGCCCTTGTGACCAATAGGGTTTCCTTCTCTTGAAATTTCTTACTCAACCATCTATTTTCTGCCTGTATCTATGTTCTCATTGTGTACTATCTATCCCTTAACTCACTCAAATCCTCTCCCATTGCTAGAGATTTTCTTCCAGAAGGCCCACATCTTCCACCTTCCTGGATTTGGTAATTTGCATCCATCTATGTTTCCTTCCTCTTTCTTCTTCAAGTTCAAAAAAGAGAGGGAATACAATTTTTTGTGTGATCACTCTGCCTCTTTCAATGAACTTATAATAGGAACTCAAAATGGGTTGTGGACTAGGATCCTCTAGCTCTAGAAGATTCTTTTCAAATGTTCTTAGAGCAGCTACCCCCTCCTATAACTATTGTGTTTCCTCTTTCCCTTCTTTCTACCCCTTTTTGTCTTCTTGTAGCATTTTTTTACTCTTCCTATAACACTTCCTTTGTTTCATGTAGCGGGCTTTGTTTTTCTTGTAGCTTCCCTATTGCTTTTTTTTGGAGTGTGGTAGGTGCCTCGAGTTGCATACAGGAGGTTGATCTAGTAGCAGGCCTTCTTACATAGGTTATGGGAGTCTTTGAGATGGCTTTAGGAGAGGTGACCTCCTTTACTTTCCTTTCAATGGGTTCTACCTCCTCTCTTTTACTTGGTGATTCTTCAATTGTAATAGGGGTCTTTGTGGGAGTTTGAGGCTTTTCTTGTTTAATTCTGGTGCTTTTCCTTGTTTTGAAGTATAGGGGAGTTTGCCTCTACCTTTTCTTCTTTGATTTTATTGGTGTGCTCAAAGTAGCTAGGGTAGTTGCTTCCTCCTTTTTAGTGGGTCCAGGAGATAAATTTTCTGTACTGGGGACACCTCCTCTTCTCTAGTTGCAATGGTTTTCTCAGGGCCTACCTCTTCTTGCTCCTCCTCCTCTTCTTCTTCATTTTTCTCTTTCTCAACTTCTTCCTTTTTTTGTGGTTCTTCCTCTATTTTCTCTGCCTTTGCCTCTTCTTCCTCTTCTCCTTCTTCCTCTATTTTCTCTGCCTTTGCCTCTTCTTCCTCTTCTCCTTCTTCCTCTTCTTCTTCTTCTACCTCTCCTTCTTCTCCTTCAGCACTATAGGCTAGGGTCTCACTGAGTGCAAGGAATTGAGAATCAAGGAAGGCTTCTCTATCCATATCCCTGAATGTGCACCAAAGGGTAGGTCCACTATTAGTTTGACGAGTTAATGGGTGTCTGAGTGTTGTTTCTTTCCCTCTCTCACCTTCTGTTTCATGTCCATGATGGACTATAGGAGGAAAAAAGGCACATTGAGTATTTGGGCTATGGAAAATATTGCTTGAAATCTCAATTCATGGAGTAGTCTAAAGTGGTAGCCATAGACTACACTCAGTCTCCCTTCACAAGAGATGAACATAAGGATATGGTAGGAAACCTCATCCCAGGGATAGGGTAGGATCTCCCTTCTAACTCCATTTTTATCTTTTATAGGCTTCTCATCATTAGTGAAGAAATTATTCTTGGTAGTGGCACTACTGGACTTGTCTTCTTTTCTCTATTGGACCCCTAGGGGAAGGGTTGTCACCCTATTAATCAGCTCAGGATTTATAGTAATGAATAATCCCCTCACCATAGTAGTGGTAGTGGCTCTTTTCTGAAGTTTAGGGCCATTGAAAATTCATAAGTGATATCATCATCATATTCCTTTAGCAGCTAAAAAAAACTTGACCATTGATTCCTTCTGAAAATGTCTCCTACAAGGGGGTGAAGGTGAATTCTCTTAGTGTCTGTAGGTTATATCCTGTTAAATCCCCCTTCCATCTTCTTTTTGTTTTCAACTAGGTGTAGGAGGGTTTCTTCCCGTGATAGGCTCTGATATGAATGGAAAGGAAATAGAGGGTTTGAATCTCTAGTTGATGATGATTATGTATATCCCCTCTACTTTATAGCCAAAATAACTCTTCTAATACATAAGATGACTGATATTACTAAGATAATTTGAGTTGCACCAGCATGTAAATAATGTACATAAGAATGAGGGAGGCCACTTACTTTTCACCATAAGGTCTAGTATAATGATAATTGAAGACCAAATTGACCCTAGGTAGCATTCTTGCACCCTTGGAGGTTTCCTATAGCAATTTTTTATGCTTCATGTAGCTTCATGTAGCTTCCTATAGATACCTCATGTAGCTGCCTCCTGTAGGAATGACAAAGTAGGGGTTGACTCCTCTCGATATCTTCCCAGGCTTGTCCTTACCTTAACTAATTTCGAAATGAGATAATATGCAAGAGAATTTGAGCTTTGGTATGTTATATGCTATTTTTTGCTAGGGCTCAAATCATTGTGATGGCTTGGCAATAGTATGAGTTTTCCTCATTTAGACCATTGGCCCACCTGGAGTGATCATTCTCTTGTCCCTTGTTATCAACACACAGTCCCACTTAACTAATCGTCACTAATGTGGCACTCCCACTTTGCATGATGACTGATAAATCACTTCTCGTTCACTGACCAAGGGTGGCCAAGTTAATTGGCCACCTCCAGCTTATAAAAATACCTTACCTCAACATTCATATATTTTTCATTATTTTACACCTAGGGAGGATCTTATAGGTTACAATACCTGTGCCTACCTTGTGCTCAATCAATGCATGCTAGAGTGTTGGCTCTCTATGTTGCTACTCAGGGAGTTGCCTTACTGTCCTTTTTCTTTTGTGTATATTTTATTTTCTCTTGTGTATTTTCCTATTGGTGTTGTTCATGTGTGCAAGTACTTTGATGATATCCCAAGTGCTGTTGTTATTGTGGTAGAGTCATGATTGGAGTGGAAGGGTGCTTCAGAATGATGGTATCATCTAGGCAGCTTGATGGGAAGGAAAAACTAGACTTTAGGCTTGTCTACAATAGTTGCATAGGCTACTACAAGAAATCTTGTAGCAGCCCTTTTTTTTCCAATGATTATCAATTTTAGGGGAGTGATGGAGTGTAGGGGATTTGGAGAATTATTTTAGGGCCTTGATTGAGTAGTGAAGGGTTGTGGAAATGGACAGAATTTCCTCTTCTTCTTTTTTAGAATTTTTTTTGGATGAGACAGAGCTTAGGGTTAGTTTTGAAAGATAGTGATTTTTGTGAATCAGGGATGCATGAAGGATGGGTTAGTGGTGGATTAAGGTGGGTAGACCCTAATTAACCTTGGAAAGGTCATGCAAGATTATTTTCCCAATCAAATCCTCTTCCTGGATAATTTTGGGACTTTCCTATAGTGTTATAAGATCTTCTTTTAGCAATCCAAAGAGGGACTAAAAATGGGTTTTTGAGCCCCAAGGATGGGTGAGCGTGGTGAGGAGATGGTTTTCATGTAGGGTATGGAATGGATGGAGGTAAAAATGGAATCAAACTTGAGCAAGCTAAGCCTATAGCTCTGTAATTTCCCATTGTCCTCAAAAGCCTACAAAATGACAGAAAGTATTAATGGACACTAGTCATGACATTCTCCTATTTTCCTCTTTTTCTTTTTCTTTTCTTTTTTTGAGGGACACACAGCCTACCTCAAGAGAGGTTTTCAACCTACATGTCTACACTGGGGGCCTCAAGGGAGGTTTTCACCGAGGGATCTTTTATTTTTTATTTGTTTCTTTTTTTCCACTCCTCGGCTACTAAAAGGAGGTTTTCAACCCAAGATTTGGCCTCAGATGCCTCATGGAGGTTTTCAACAAGGCCTCTTATTTTTTTTTATTTTCTTTTCTCTTTTCTTTTCACAAACAAAAACAGTATCTAGGAATGTTGTTACTTGGAATCTAGGACACTTCCAATCACATTCACCTCTTTGTTGATGGTTCTAATGAACTTTTCCTTGGACATAGGCTTTCTGTAAACCTTCAATCTCCATTGACAGGCAAGGGAATCCCTTCCTCATCAATAGTCCTGATTTGAACAACTCCATTTTCATGGAATTTCTCTATCAGGTATGGGCCTAACCACCTTGTCATCAATTTTCCTTTGAAGTCATTCAACATAGATCCATAAGCAGAGCCCAATACCATTCTTGAAAAACCTTTTCCTTGATGTTCCTGTCATGCCAGACCTTCCTCTGTAATTGGATAACTTCAGTGTGTAGGAGGGCCTGCATTCTACATTCATCTAGGCCATTTAACTGGAGCAACCTCTCCCATTGTCCCTTTGTAACATCTAAACCCAATTGTATTTCCATTCTCAAAGTATTGTACTCAAACTCAATGGAGAAAATCCTTCTTTCCATGGACCAAGTCATAAGGGTTGAAACCAATAGTTGTCTTCCAAGTTGTATTATAGGCCCAAGTGGCCTCCACTGATCTGTCTACCCAATCCTTTCTGTTACCTTGGTGAGGATGCCTCCTAGTTCCCTATTGGTGACCTCTACTTTTCCATTGGCCTAAGGATAATAAGCAGTAGATTTTTTTGTGCTTGATATGATGTTGCCTTAACAAATTCTCGATCATATGTGATGTGAATTGAGCTCCTTGATCGTTGACTAGCTCTTTGGGGTACCCAAATTTGTAGAAAACATTCTCCCTTAAGAATTCAGCCACTTTCTCCTCTGTTTCCACCTTGATAGCATTTGTCTCAGCCCATTTTGTCAAATCATCAATGCATACAATTATATACTTTTCCTACCGTGATGGTGGATCAATTAGCCCAATGAAATATATGCCCCACTTATTAAATGTCTCTAAAGCCACCTAAGGTTGTAAGGGAATTTCATCCTTGGGAGTAGGTTTCCCCATCTTATAGCAATGATCACATCAACTGGTGTATCTTCTTGCATCTTAGTTAGAATGGGTCAATAGTAGCCAGCTTCTAGAACCTTAAAATTTGTCCTCTTGGCAGAAAAGTGGCATCCACAAGGCCCATCATGATAGGATGGGAGGATTTCAAAGACTTCCTCTTCCCTAGCACATCTCCTCGAGATTTGTTCTGGTCCCAACTTGAAGAGATTTCCCCCAATCCAAGTGAAAGGGGCACTCTTCCTTACAATTTCTCTCTTCTCCCTAGATGAGAGATTTGGAGGGAATTCTGTAGCAACTAGGTAGTTGGCTATATAAGGAAACCATGTAGAGAGAACTAAAATAGAAAAAAAGTTCTCATCTAGCAGTTGATCATTAGCCATCCCTTCATCACCAGTAGGCAAAGCAAGTCTAGACAAAAAATCTACAACTTCATTTTCTTTACCTGGCTTATCAGTGATAGTTAAATCAAACTGATGTAATAGAAGAAACCATCTAATAATTCTAGCATTCACATCAGGCTTGTTGATTAAGTACTTGATAGCTTCATGGTCAGTATGCACAAAAGCTTGATATACAGTGATGTAGTGTATCAACTTGTCCAGAGAGTGGAAAACAATTAGGAGTTCCTACTTAGTTACAGTGTAATTGAATTCATCCTTAGATAGATTTTTGCTAATGAAGTAAATGGCATAAGAAAACTTTTCATCTATCTAGCCTAGAGCTACTCTTATAGCTTTTCTAGATGCATCACAATAGATGTGAAAAGGAAGAGCCCAATTTGGGCCTCTAAGTATGGGTGCAGTAGTTAATTTGTCTTTCAAGATCTCTAGGGGCTCTAGGAAACTATCTGACCAGAAAAATTTAGAGTCCTTGGCTAGCAATCCAAACAATGGTGAGGCTACCTTGCTAAAGTCTTTCATAAACCTCCTATAATAACTAGATAAGCCCAAGAATCTCCTAACATACCTTTGATTTTGAGGAGTAGGGGCCCTTTTTATGATGGAAATTTTGTTTAGGTCCACTTGTATTCCCTCCTGAGATATTGAATGGCCAAGGATAGTCCCTGCATCAATCAATAATTCACACTTCTCAAGACTAAGCAAGAGGTTCATTTCAATGCACTTCTTTATGACTTTCCCCAAGTTAGAGAGAGCCTTGAGGAAGTCATACCCATAGGAAGTGAATCATCCATGTAGATCTCTACAGAGTCATGGACTAGCTCAACAAAGATGCTCAAAAATTCCCTTTGAAAAATGGCAGGGCATTACATAATCTGAAAGGATGGACCCTATAAGAAAAGGTACCCAAAGGAAAAGTGAATGTAGCTTTATCTTGGTCCTATGGGTTGATATGGATCTAATTGTAACCACTAATCCATCCGAGAAAGAAAATAACTTCTTCCCTACAATACCATCCAATACTTGATCAATGAAAGGTAAAGGGATATGGTCTTTTTTAGTGGTTTGTTCAGCTCTCTGTAATCCACAAAGATCCTCCACTCTCCATTCTTCTTTGGGACAAAAACTAGAAGGGACACCCACTCACTATCTAACATGGGATAGATGAACCCTACATCCAACAACTTCTGCAACTCTTCCTTTATTATGTCTTTGAGGGTTGGGTTCATTCTCCTCTAATATTGGCGCACAAGTTTGCATCGTTACTTAATGTAGATGTGATGAGCACAAATTGAAGAATGCAATCCCTTCACTTCTTTATAACTCCAAGTAAAGGCATCTTAGCATTCTCTCAGCATGCTACATAACTTCTCTTCTTGGTTGGATAAGAGAGAGGAGTTGATCTTCAAGGTTTTAGATCAACCAAATTATACCATTTTGACATGTACAGGACTTGGGTCCACCAGCCATTACTCAGTCCAAGGATTACCCTCACATCATAAGGATAATTTATGCCCCAGGGATGGTCAAGAAGGAGGGTACAAGACCAATTGGCTGGACAAATGCCCATTCTTAATGATCATGTTCCCAACTCTGCAACTTATGTAAGCATCAGCAGTGGCAATCCATGGTCATCCAAGGATGAGAGGATAGCCATTAAATTTTTTCTTAGGCTGGAGAGCTAGGAAGTCAGCAGGATACTCCCAGGAATCAATAGAGACCATTACATCCTTAACAACTCCTTCAGCGGCCACTGTGGACCTATCTTAAAGTTGTAGCACTATGGTGATCTTTCTCCAATATCCTTGGATGTTTAGTTTGAGCATGGTTTCCTTAGTCATCACATTGATGGCAGCCCTAAGATCAATCAAGGTGTGAGGGACAATGATTCCATCAATGTGCACATCTACCACAGGACTTCCAGGGTCTAGATACTTTGGGCAAATCACTCTCCCCAACATTAGATCAAACAATTGAACAGTGACATTGATGGTAGGGGTTTCCTTCTTTTTCCTCCCTAGGTGTTTGAAGCATTTCTCTTTTATAAGCTTATTATAGATGGGAACATCCTTGATAGCTTGGAGGAGTGGGATTTTAACACACAACTTTTTCAATTCTCCTAGAATTCCAGTCTCTTATGGGTGTGCTAGATATGATGGATCAATATTTCAGGAAAAGGAGGCATATTTACTTCAGGGACACTATCTTCCCTTTCCTCTTCAAGCTCCTCAGGTGGAGATGCAGGTTGGTTATCTGGGATCACTCTTCCAGACCTAAGGTTGATTTATTTAATCTCCATAGCATATGTAAGGTAAGATGTCTCTCCACTATAGACTTGTTGTGCCTACTTGTTGTTTGGGTTCGGATTTGGTTGAGTCGGCATCTGAGGTTTCTTGGGTGGGGTAGGATGAATGAGTTGTGGTTGAGATGGAGGTGGAGGTAGTAAAGAAAGAGGTTGTTTGAATTGAGGCCTCCAACCTTGTGATAGGTTATTCCATTGAGGATGTGTAGAAGCATCTGGCTAAAATGTTTGATTGGAAGTTTGGGGAGGATACTAAGGTGCATAAGGCCAAGGAGACAGTGTGGACCATGAAGGATGAGCAGGATAATGCCAAGGGGGTAGGGATGCATTTTGGTTGGGATGGTAATAGAAATAGGATGCACCTTCAATACCCTGTTGGTATGTTCGAGGTCCTAAAGGCCTCCTTTGATTAATGTAACAAAGTTGTTCAACCCCACCTTCTGCCTCTTGGTATACAAATTTCAATTGAAGCAAAGAAGGACACTTATCTATGGAATTTTTTTCCTCACAGACTAAGCAGACCTCTATAACATTTAATGGAAATTCATTCTTAGGGTGCCTTCTAGTGCATTTAGGGAAAAAAGAGAGCTAAGGCTCTCTTTGCTTCCTCTTGATCTGCATGGTGTCCATTTTGCAAAGCAAAGGTGTGCAAGATTGCACTTTTAAAGTCCCAAAACATGTTTCCAATTTCATTCTATATAGATGTGGTGGAGGAAGAGGAACTGGCCAAAGCTTAACTAGCCCTACTCTTCTTTCTAGCAGCCCTAGAATGGTTTTTAAATACTATCTCAATGTTGTCATAGGGTAGCTAATAAATGTCTCCTCCAGAAAACATGTTTATGGTTTCCAGTATGTCCTCATTAATTCCTCGAAGAAGGACTAACTTTAGTGATTCAAGATCAAGGGTGCATATTGCCCTTTTACAACTAAGTTGGAACCTTTCCTCATAGTCTTCTAGGGATTCATCTAGTTTAAGAGACATTCTAAAGATTTCCTCTTTGGTTTCCTTGGACCTATAATATTCCCTGTACTTTTTGTTAAAGGATTACTACATTTGAGCCCAAATAGTGATGTTATCCCCAGGTAGACCCATGAACCAGCGCAAAGTTGCATCCTTAAGGGTGGATCAAAACAACTTCGACTTCTGGTCATCAGAGGTATAATCATAAGTTCTATAGACAAGAACAAACTCAAACAAAAAAGTATCAATGTCCTTTGAGGTTAATCCATGGAAGTGAGGAATTGAAGAAGGCCTTATATTTTTCATCCTAGCATCTTCATTAAGCTCTCTAATGGAAAAATCACCATCATTTCTACTTTCAGCCATGGTGTAGGTATGTGGAATGGTCTCTTCTTCTTCTTCCCTAATAAGCTCTTCAAATATCTCAGGTTGTTCACCTAAGGGGTCCTCTAGCTCCCCTACAGTCAAAGAGGGAAGTTGACAGTCACCGAGGAAGAGTGAAGGTTGATGTATGATGTTGTGGGGGTATTTAAAAATAATTTCCCTAAAGTGTCTCTACTCCTACGAGGCATGAAATCATATTTTTATGTTCTTTTTCCAAACAAAATGCAAAACAGAAAGGAAAGTAAGAATAAAATCTATCTACTAAATGTAAAATAAAAAGAAAAGTAGAAATTGAATCTACCTAGACACCTTCCTGGTCATGGGGCCAAAAAAATGGTGAGCCTTGGTATTTCACCAAGAGTGCTGCAACTTTTAGGGGCTCTTCAACTTTACTCTATCAACCCACAATTTTTTACAAACTTAGAGGTGACATTGCTATATACACAGTAGATCCATCATCCTACTCATGTCATCCTCAATTAGGTCACTTGATTATTAGGGTTCTAGATCATTCCTCTACTGAATTGAAAGGAGACTAACTACTGAAAGCATAATGTAAAGGCTAGTCCTAGTGCAGATAAAGTAAATTCTTTTCAACTTAGAAATGAATGATGTCAATTTGTAAATGTTATGAAAGAATCCAAACCTTGTGCTAATTTCTAGGAAGGAAACTATGTTAATTTGCACTCAATCATCTAGCTGTCAGGGTTTCTTAAAAATAGAAGATTATTCTTCCATTTCATAATTCAAGAATGCATGAATTGACTATCTAATTCACACTTGCATAGTAAGTAAAGTTCTAATTTCTAAATTTAGAAATGAAAGAACTAATTTTATCTAATCTTGCAGGAAATAAAAACGAGTGAAGGGATTAGTCTAGGTGGCACTTTTGGTCATAGAATCCAAGATGATGGGTCACACTAATCCTAAACTAAGCTAGACCATCATTGCAAGTCAAAACAGGGTCAAAACAGGTTGCTACAGGTATGTTACAGGATGTTGTTACAGGATTCCTATACTCCTACAAGATGTCATGAACTGCTACAAGAAGTTGGCTGAGAGGATTTGGAGGGTAAGAATGGTGAGATGGAGTGGTAGAAGGTTGTATGAAATTTGGGGTAAGTGTAGGGATGGTGATCAACACCCTTATCCAATTCCATCACTTCAAGAAGGTGAGATTTGGGCTAAGATGGTTGCTCACAGTGACTAAAAAACAGAGATCTACAAAATGGGTTGGCATGCATCAAAAGAGAGTGGAAAGTTACTAAATGGAGTTGGTGAAAGGTTCTGATACTTGCATATCCAACAACCCTACAACAACACATGCACCTATTTCTATTTTCATTTGCAAATAATTACAAGACAAGGTGGAAAATATGAGTTGAATTTGGAAAAAACCATCAAAGTAATGCTAAGCACTTGATCTATGAAATGAACTCCCTTCTAAGCTACAACAATCATGAGAAGAAAAATAAAAATAAAAAATCTTTCCAATAAATCATAAAAAACTATCTAACTAATGTGAAAAATTGATTTATGCAATGAATAGGAAATCAAACTCTATTTTTGGGCTCCAATAGTGGGGTCATCTAATCATGATACCATGAGGGAGATGAGATAGGGGTCATTGCCACAGGATTTTTGATGGATTTTACTCTACTTAACTACAACAACTAATTTTCCCTCTAAGCTAAAGGAGACATGTAGAAGCAACAACATAATCAATCTTATAAGCTAAAAGAAACATGAATAAACTTCAGAAACTAATCAACATTCTAGACTAAGAGTATAGATACAAGAGAGGAACTTCTGCTGCTAGGGTTGGACCCTAACCGAATATATTTATCCCTCTAAGTCAAGTCAAAGTTGAATCAAAACAAAACTTCTCATTGTCATTACAAAAGTGTCAAATACATCATCAAAATAATAGTAAAATGTGCTTCAACTCAATGGCCTCTTAGCTACAATGAAAATTTTAATCCTAATGAGTTCCTTAGCATATTTATTTATGCAAAAATGGGGCTACCAACATCTCCCTAGAAAATAAGGATATTTGACTCTCTAACTCAAGAATATGTGAATCTAACTCTACTTTGACTTGCACTGGCTTGGCTACCAACGAACTCAACCTGTTGTCTGTTAATGACACTGAGTTGATGAGAGATAGAGTCGGGATCTTCAACTGATTAAAGGAGTTAAGGATGTGGAAAACCTCCTAGAATCTCTTTTTCTTTTTTACTCTAAATTCCTGCACTCAAATCAACCTAAAATTGCTCCAATTCCTGCATTTAACACACATTAGGCCACAATACATAGCAATACATCTTTTACTCTATTAGGTCCCTATAATACTAGTACATTCCCTCATTGTTATTGTCATTGTAACCCATTATTTTATTTTTGTGCCCCATGTAGTCCCCATACTATTATTATTGTGCCCCATATTGTTATTGTTGTGCCCCTACATTATTATTTTTATGTCGGCTCTAGATTATATTGTTACCCCTTAGACCCCTATATATAGAAAGGAGGTCTTGTCATTTGAATCATCCAAGAATTGTTCACTTATGTAATGAAAATGAGGTTTCCACTTCGAAGAGGTTGAATCTAATGTCATTGATCTATCTTTTCTTCTATTTTGTGAGTTGGTTGCATAACATTTGGTATCAGAGCTTTGGATTATAGGGTTTCACTGCTCCAAACACCTCATCATGGAATTGTCGCTCTAACTTGTTTTCAATGAAGTTTTAGAAGCTAAAAACAAAACCCATTTGTGCCGAGACTAGGCTGAACCTCGGTTCCAAATTTCAAATCTTATATCGCTGCATTTTCAGAGATATGATCCAATGAAGTTAGGGTTTCTACAAGATCTCGAATTACATCCCGAACATGTAACGTTGGGAAAATATTCATAAATTTCTCTCTGAGTTTCAGATTGAAATTTCATAAGAAGGTTCAATAATAGGATAGACTATAGTTTTTTGTATACCATTTTTAGGTATGAAGGTTGAAACAATGACATGTGGCACTTCGTACAAGTTCACTCTACTGAACCTGCCTATAATCAGGTCATAGTGGAAAATTTGGCCTAACTATTTCTTGAAGAATCCAATATTGATTAGACCTATGGGGTTTGAAACAAGACTCAAAGAGCTACCAGAGGTTGAAATTTCAGACCTTGGAGATCTGAAATGATAGAGATACAACAGATTCAATATCGAGCGCCTACAAAGGAAAAAAAAGATGTGTAGTCTTCTTAAAAATTTGCAAAGTTTGGTTTGAAAAATTAGTTTGAAGTGATTAAAAGGGAATAGTGAAGCATAATTATCATTAATTGATGCCCAAAAGAAATCAAATGGAAACACCTAGTAATAAATCCACAAGCTCCACTATGACACATGAAGAAGAAGAAGAAATGTAACATGATATATCAAAATTACAAGACCAAATGCAACAAATTTCACTCTTGCAAAAAGTAACAAAAAATGATTTGGAATCCATGATCAATGTTAAGATAGATGGTATGAAAAGGGAAATGGTAGTTTTGAATGATGGTTTAAACTCAAACATGGAAGCAATGATGAATGTCAAGATAGAAGGATTGAAAGAAAGTTTGGAAACACTACTAGAAGAAAGGCATGCCATTGGTGACAAGGAAATAGATGAAAATCACAATGAAGAAAAAAGAAATATCAATCACGTTTTTAAAGACTCCCATGTGAGATTTAAGAACCACCACATTCCAAAATTAGATATGAGGAAGTTTGATGGCAAGGATCTGGTAACTTTCATAGTACAGATGGAGCATATTTTGATCTACATGAGGTGCAACCCTCACAAAAGGTATGAATTTCATCTTTATATTTAGAACCTAATAAATTTGTATGGTATAGATGCCTTTTTTCTCATAAACCACTGGTCACCTGGTCCATTTTTATGGAGGAAATGATAGCACATTATGAATATACAAAGAGAAACACCTTCTTTACCCAATTGATAAATTTCAAACAAAAGGGTTCAATGGAAGAGCACATTGAAGACTTCCAAAAATTGAATATTAGGGTAGCTGATATTCCAGAGGAGCATAGGATTTGTTTATTCATAAGGACTTTAAGAGATAACATCCAACATGGGGTTCACCTTTGGGAACCTAATTCAATGGAGAAGGCATTTAGGGTGGCAAGGAAAGGTGAAAGAAAAATTATGGCAACAAGGAAGTCTACCACTTACAACTATAAAGATGGAAGTGTTGCTGGTCCTAGTCCTCCACAATATACAAGGTTGAAACAGCAACAATTGGAGGAAAAAAGAGCAAAATGGCTTTGTTACAATTGTGATACCAAATACACTAAAGGTCATAAGTGTGCTGAGAAGAAATTATTCTACATAGATTGTGAAGAGGAGGAAGAAAAGGAACAAGAAACATTAAAAAACGAGGATATACGATAGGAACCAATCTCAAAGAAATAAGTAATGAATCCAACCATATCTTCTAATGCATTGGCAGGAATTACCACTCCTCAAAATCTCAAGATAAAAGGGCATATCAATAAGAAAAAGGTCATAGTTTTGGTTGAATCAGGTAGTACCCATAATTTTATTCATTGTAAGATAGCCAAGGAATTGAATTGCTTCCTATATCCAGCACCAGAGTGTCTAGTGATGATTGAAAATTGAGGAACCATAAATTTCTCTAGAAATTAACATAATACCAAGCTATCCATCGGAGAATATGTATTGAATAGTTCCATGATTTCCATTCCAATGGGGGGTGATGATGCTGTACTAGGATTCTAATGGTTACAATATTTGGTACAATAGCTTTTAATTTTTAAGAACTTTTCTTGAAATTATTTTGGGAAGGAAAGGATGTTGAATTAAGAGGTATCACAGGGAAACTAAGAAAGATAATAGATCTAATAGCATGACCAATCTTTTAAAGAAAGAACAATGGGCATAATTGCACAATTATGTTCACTAGAGGTTCAAACAACGAAATCATCTATTTCTCCATATCTCCAAAAAGCCTTGAACAATCAATTTGAAGGTACTTGAGACTTCCAAAGGCCTCCCATCTATTCATGACCATGATCATGCAATTCATTTGATTCCAGGAATTGTTCCTCAAAACATCAAACCTTACAGATATCCCTATGCTAAAAAGAGTGAAATTAAACATATGGTTGTAGAAATGCTAGAGGTTGGTATAATTCAACCTAGTCAAAGTTCTTTCTCTGCTCCAGTAGTATTGGTGCACAAGAAGGATGGATCATGGCACACGTGTCTAGATTATAGGCAGCTCAACAAGCTCACTATTAAATATAAATTTCTCATTCCTATCATTGATGAATTATTGGATGAATTACATGGAGAAATTTACTTCACCAAGTTGGATCTTCATTCAAGATATCATCAAATAAGAATGAATCCTGAAGACATTCTGGAAACAGCATTTAGAACTCATGAAGGTAATTATGAATTTTTAGTCATGCCTTTTTGCCTTACCAATGCACCTTCTACATTTCAAGGTTTAATGAGTTTCATTTTCAAACCCACCCTTAGAAAATTTGTGTTAGTATTTTTTTATGATATAGTAATCTATAACAAGTCTTGGAAGGATCATGTTCAACATGTTAATAGTGTGCTCAAACTATTGGAGGAGAAACAATTATATGCAAAAAAATCCAAATGTTTCTTTGGAGTACAGTAGGTGGAATATCTAGGTCATATTTTATCCCATGAGGGTGTTAAGGTAGACCCTAACAAAATTAAAGCCATTAAGGAATGGAAAATCCCCACATCCATAAAGTATCTGCGAGGATTTCTTGGGTTGACAGGGTATTATTGCAAGTTTGTTAAGAATTATGGGAGAATAGTTGTGCCTCTAACAAAATTATTAAAGAAAGATGCATTTGCTTGGACTCCATAAGAAACTAAGGCCTTTGAACATCTTAAAGAAGCAATGTTCCAAGAACCAATCTTAGCTACGCCAGACTTTGCAAAAACATTTATTGTGGAGTGTGATGCCTTGGGAAATGGACTTTGTGTTGTCTTAATGCAATAAGGAAGACCTATTGCTTTTGAAATTCGTCCAAATAAAGGAAAGTATTTACACAAAGTTATTTAAGAGAAGGAAATGTTGGCAATACTACATGCACTTGAAAAATGGCGACCTTACCTAATTCGAAGACACTTCAAGGTAAAAATAGATCATGATAGACTTTGAGATCATCTAAAAAAAAGGGAAGAAAAATGTTGTTGCAGATGCACTCTCAGGAAATGGTGAGGATGTGGAAGAATTTTCTTGTTCCATTTCTATTATCCAACTAGATTGTATAACTAAAGAAAGGGATGAATGGAAGAATGACAAAGAAGTGTGGGCACTCATTCAAAAGTTGCAGAAATATCCCAGTACATCTAATACATTTAGCTGGAAAAATGATTCATATGGTACAAATATTTCTTATACCTTTGTAATAATTCCCAATCCAAACAAACGATTCTTCTAGAATTGAACACCTCTCCCTTAGGAGGGCACTTAAGAATTTTAAAAACTTACCACAAGGTTAAGAAGGAATTTTTTCGGGATGGCCTTAAATATGGTATTCAAAAATTTGTGGCAAAATGTCTGGTTTACCAACAAAATAAATTTCAGACAATTAGGACTCCGGGTCTGTTACAACCTTTATCCATTCCAATTCAACATTGGGGGGAGGTTTAAATGGATTTTATCATAGTTTTACCCAAGTCCGAAGGAAATAACGTCATAATGGTGGTAGTTGATAGACTTAGAAAGTATGCACACTTTTGTACATTATCACATCCAATTAAAGCCAATACAGTTGCTACCGAATTGATGGAAACAATTCAAAAGCTACATGGAAACCAAAAGATTATTTTAAGTGACAGAGATCCCATTTTCACTGGAAATTTATGAATGGAATCATTTTCTTTTATGGGTACTCAATTAGATCATAGATCATGTTATCATCCTCAATCTGATGGGAAAAATGAGCTTGTGAACAAATGTTTGGAAGGATATCTTCGTCTCTTTGTATTTGATAAACAGACATAAAGGCTAAAGTGGTTACCTCTAGCTGAATGATGGTATAACACTTCCCTGCATACTGCAGAAAAATGACCCCATTTATGGAACTTTATGGATATCATCCACCATCTATTACATCATTTTTAAGAGAAAATTCTAAGGTTCAGGCAGTGGAAGATCACATCAAGCATCAACAACAAGTTCTCCAACTCTTAAAGGATAACCTCACTTTGGCACATAATAGAATGAAACAAAAGGCAGATCAACATCGCAGCGAAAGAAGTTTTGATGCAGGTGACTGGGTATTTTTATGGCTACAACCATAAAAACAAATGTCCCTCAAGCAAGATAAGTAGGATAATAAATTATCACCAAAGTATTATGGTCCTTACAAGGGGTTGCAATAGATTGGTACTATAGCATACAAATTGGAGCTTCCTACATCTTCCCGAGTGAACCCAGTTTCCATGCTTCATGCTTAAAGAAGGTTATAGGTGATAAGCTCCCAGTTGAAAAAATATTGCCATAACTTGATGAGGAAGGAAAAATAATATTGGAACCTGAAGTACTCACAAAACAAGAACTCGACAACTACAAAATCGATCAATTTCAGAGTATCTCATCAAGTCGAAGAACTTACTACTAGAGATTCCACATGGGAGGATGAGAATTTTATATAGAAGCATCCAAAACTACTCAAGTGTTGAGAAAACATTTTTTTGAAGGAGAGGGACATGTTAGGTCCCTATAATACTAGTGCATTCCCTCATTTTTATTGTCAATGTACCCCCTTATTGTATTGTTGTGCCCCATGTAGTCCCCATATTGTTATTATTGTGCCCCATATTGTTATTTTTGTGGCCTTACATTATTATTTTTATGTCAGCTCTGATTATATTGTGACCACCTAGACCCCTATATATAGAAAGGAGGTATTTTCATTTGAATCATCCAAGAATTGTTCATTTATGTAATGAAAAGGAGGTTTCCCCCTTGAAGAGGCTGCTTCTAAAGCCATTGATCTATCTTTTCTTCTATTTTGTGAGTTAATTGCATAACATACTCTCACATTGAGCATAATATAGCAAAATTTGTAGATAAATGTGATAAAAAGATAAGTTAATAAGTTGGAATATGGAATTGTGACCCATATAATATACCTATTGATGAGCCTCATCAGTAAGCATAGTTGGTTTTGATGAAGTGGGAGGGGGAGGAGGTAGTGTAATGGGCTAAGGTCCTTTAGAAGCATCTTCTTGAGCTTCTCATGGTTGGCGCATTTGAGATAAAAGGGTACATTCATAAGTATAATGGAAAAATACTCTGCAATAGGCACAAGGTTTATTCATTCGAAGAGCCTTATTTTGCTTGGGTTGTCTGCCATGTTCCTGGGTTACGAGATTAGGCTAGTCACCCTTAAGGGCATTAGATTATGGACCTTGGTTTCCTTAGTTATCTTGAGATGGCTAGTTCTGGTTACCCTTCCCCTTTCTCTTGGATTTGGGGGGATTGGTTGCAATATGTTGAGCACACATTTGACCTTGAGGAGGTTGTAGCAAATGTGGAGGAGATATTGGAGGTTGGGGCACTAATGTCAGAGGGATTGGAGCGTTGGGTGGTGCATAAGGATAGAAAGTACTCATGATAATTTTGGGATAACTAAGTGGAGCAATAGTTGACCCTAGCATCGACTAATGCCTATGGGTATATGCATTTGATGTGTTTGTACCTTGGTAAGTGTTGGAATGCAAAGGATCAGGAGGAGGATAGGTGTAAGCAGAACTAGTTCCTCCCTCAGTTGACCATAACTCATGTGAGGTTGAGGATATGGTGGATGTTGAGGGTGTGAGATATATCCAATGACACTATCAGTGACATGAGATGCCACTGGTGCATTAGGAGCATGAGGTTGATGCATATCAAGAATGGAAGTATAAAAATAACCTGATTGTGCATAGATTCGGTCATATTTCAAGGCTATCTAGAGTGCTTCTTCTTCAAATTGAGGGAAGTGGGAAGCAACATCATTACCTATGGGGGCCAAAATTGTTCTAAGGAACCAATCCATATAGACACGGTCTTCAAATTCAAGGGTCGTACACATGCTCCTCCTTTTGTGCCATTCTTGAACTTGGTCAGATAGGTGGGTGGCATAAGTTTGACAAGAAGAAGTCAAGATTTCGATACCTATGTCATATCACAGAGGTAGATGGAAATAGGAAATAAAAACCTTGGTGAGAATCATGAAGGTAGAATGGGAGGCATGTGGTTTGTCCACATACCATTCGACAACAACTCTAGTAAGGGTGCATTGGAAAAGGTGAAGATGAATGGAGTCTTTAGAGATGGAATTTGATGAACACCACATATGGAAAGAGTGAACATGATTTGTGTGGTCTTCTCCAGGATTACCTTCAACCTTGGGGATGTCGAAAGGAAGTTTGGTAGGAACAGCAGGACATTTGGGGTGATGGAGAAGAGGATCATTGATGAGTTCGCTAAAATTAGGAAGGCTCAAACTAGCCATACAAGCAAGCAATGGGAGGTTATTGACCATACCAACAAAGGTTCTTCCTGTGGGGTTACCTCTAACTTGACAAGGAGAAATAAGATGTCCTACAGGAAACTGGCAGTGAAGGCCACAAAGTCTCCATGACAAATGCCTAAGGGGAAAAATGATATCAATACAATGATGACTCAATAAAATAAAAGGTGATGATAGGAGAAAAGAGTAACAAACAACAAGCAAACAGTAGTGTAGTGGTGCAAGTGCAAATTAATTATTTTAATATGCTACTCTAATTCAAGAAATAATGTCCTATTAAAAAGAAAATGTCATCTAACCTATAGGTGATCTAAGTGCTCAAAAAAGTCATATATCTATTATTTCATATGGCCTTCCAAAAGACTTCTTACTTGAAAAAATATAATCCCCGCAAAAATAGCTATCTATTGGGTGTTTCCTTATGATTGGTCACTATGGTTACCTTTATCCCATGGGGGTGGTCAATTCTTGAGATTATTGGTAATTATCCAAAGCACGGGATTCCCTGGCACAAGTCGGGTAGCCATGAGGAGAACCACTCGCATGATAACCTAGCCTAACCCCCTCTAAATTGGGTTTTTGATGCACTTTGGCTTTGGATCATGGGATGGTGAAGGATTTTAAGCTCCCTAATATGTTAAAAATCTATGTCTCAATGTCAGTGATCAATGGGTGTTATTGGAAGCCTATCCCACTAATCTTACAACTAACTACACATATTGTTTGGCCCTTTTTCACAAGAGGGCTTAATTTATGTGTGTTAAGTTACTATTTTGTGGCTTGTTTCAAGTCTTAGCTTGGCGGTGTTAACCAAGTTCATGCTCACTTAGGGTGTGCACGTGTGTGTCAAAAATGTGTTGAGTGTATGATTTAATTGAGCATTTTTTATGATGCCATGTGGTGCTAAAAATAAAGTGTTTAAAAACTTTAAATAATGATAAAAATGGACAGTAAAATAAATAGTCAATCCCAGCACACAACCCCCCACCCAAAGAGGCAAACAAGTAGAAACAAGAAAGGTGAAAAACAAGCTATAAATACTCACTTCTAGCCAAAATATCTAAGGTCAAAGGGACTGAGATCTAGAGGCAGTGATCTGTTGTAAATGATGTACAAAACCAACAAAGAACAGAGGGTAAACAACTAGCAAAGGGTAAGAAAATGGATGCAAAATTGAGGATACTCAAGGGGATCCTCTAGAGGCAAGCCAACACTAAATTCAAAAATACTAAATAATAGTGGTTGAGACTACTACAAACAACACTCCTCACTTTGGAAACCCTTTTCCTAAATGGTGGAGGTGTACTCTAAGCCCTAGGGGGATATTTCCTTCCTCAAGAAGAGTTTTTTAATTGTATCTAGGCCTAGCTATGACATGGGAAATATAGTAAGCCCTCTCTAACACACAAGCAGTAGTCACAAAAAAACTTGAAAAATTATGAAAAATCCATAATGCGGGTGCTAACCTGCAAAGTGCATTAGGACATAGCTTAGGGACTAAAAAGTGAGTTGGGATGTAGGAAAGAGCCTGAAAAGTGTGTTCTATTCCTGCAACTCTCACTGAGAAGATCTCACCCAGATTGTGTCGTCTCTTGCTCAGCTAGTACCTATGACCTACGGAAAGATGTAGACCCCCAATAGAAACCAAAAAATTTCTAGAAAGCAAAGGATATCTAAAAATAGAAATGATAGTGCTAAAAACAACTAGCAAAACACTAAAGAGGGTGGAAACATTAGTCACCAAGGTTCTGAATTACTTCCATAGTGGAGTCACCTTTCGTTAGTGTAAAGATTTCAAAAAGAAGTGTACCAAAAATGCTTCACTTAAATCACCAGTGACAAGTGACCCTACAAACATAAAATGGTTGCTTCTATGCTTCAAATCTACAATAAAACATGATAAAACCTTGCAAGAAAATATCTGATGCAATTCCAAAACATATATTAGTAGTAAAGAAAATTGCAATAACCTAATAGAAGGACTTTAAATGAATAATATTTTATTAAAAGCACCTGGTGAGGATTATTTACAATATGGGTTTGTAGATCCCCCTCTGTGGGATGGGTCCTTTTGATGTCCTTGTGCTTCAACAATATTGTTCTTCTCTCTCAAATATGTAGAAAACCCAAAATAAAGATGGAACTCAAGTGGGAGCTCAAATGTTGTGAGATGATATTGGTGACGATGATAATGATCATGGTGAAGAATGAATGAAAAACCCTTTTATTTATAACAAAGTATTGAGATAAATTAGGAATTGGAAAATAATAAAATATTGTTGACCAAATCAAAATCTAATCGTTAGGAATAGTTTATTATATTTTTTAAGAGAGGGAAAATATATTAAAAATGGTAAAATATCTGTTATAGCTCCAAATCTCGCTATTATGGTTTGTGATGCTGCACTCATGGCCTAGGGTAACCCTTCCTTCCAGACCTGGTCCAAAATTTAAAAAACAGTGTTTTATCCCTTATAAGTGACATTGCCCTGAGTTAAACGCGTGTATACGCGGGTAGGCATATACCCAACCCGCATATATGTATTAAAACACTTTAAAAAATATAAAACTCCTTATTTTCGAGCGGACACCGCGGGTTTTACCTACTGACCACTTGTTCGTGCCCGTGGCCCAACTGTTCCCAACCAACTCCCAACTAAAAAACTACTTTGGGAGAGGTATAAAAAGACCTCAAAGGGAAGGCCTAAGGGAGGACAGAAGAGAGAGAAAGGTTATTATACTGAGATTTTCCCTTGACCAGGTCTGAAGACCCTTGTGCCTTCTGCACTTCCCCATTGTCAGGGGAAACCTTGTTTCCTGTTGTTGTGTTCATCACTAGTTATGGCATCATGGATGGGTCTTGGAAGGAGATATGTAAAGGCTGAGCTGGACGAATCCGGAAGGAAGCTTTGCTTGGGCCTGCAAAAGGTTACTCAGTGATATTACTCCTTTTGTACATTCTTATTTGTCATAATTAAGAAACATGTCTGGATCTGTTATGCATTCTTTATGTTTTGATTCATGTTGGAATTCATTTGTGAATGGTGTTTAAAGTTCTAATAACTACCTTCCTTTAAACATGAAAGTGATTTCTTTATAAGTCTTTGTCCATATACTGTTGTATTCTTTGGAATTGGTTGTTTTGCAGGACAAAGGAGCGAAAGGAACTTGAAGAAGGGTTTGGACCCTAAAGGAACTTCTCGAACGTAGGACCTGAGGTATGCCCCTCTTATTATAGAATTTGCTTATAATATCATAATGGCTATGTGAATGTGTGTTTCTCTGTTTAGACAATTTTCAGTCTGCTAGGGTTTCCACCCAAAAGCCCTAGGGGAATATTTCCCTCGACAGAATTGGCGACTCCATTGGGGACAACACTCTTGTTGTTCCTAGTTTGGGTGTTTTTCAAGCCAATCAACGCTCAGTTGCTTCTTTGTTTGCTGTTACTGTCTGGTCTGTTCTTGAATTCTAAGTTTTGCCAGTTTCTTCAGTTTGTTTTTTATTTTTCTTGAAATCTTTCATATACGTTGTTTTCCTTAGTTACAGAAGCGGATGTACGCTTGTTTCCTGAAGTAAACCCGCGTATATGTAGGTTTCCTCAGGCACAGTGGCGTATACACGCAATCTATACATAAGTACAGTCGTGTATATCTTGCAATTTTCAAGATTTATAAATTTTTCTGTCTCTAAAGGTTTGTTTGGTGGTTTGATTCAGTTTGAAACAGTCATTTTTCCAGTATCATTTGTTTGTTTTACAGCAAGTGTCTTACTCCAATTTCTCTCTGATTGTAAGGAGTATTGGTCTTGTTTTTGTTTTTGAAAACATCATCGTTTTTTGCTAAAGCACGCAAGATTTCTTGTTGGAATCTTGGATGCTCTGATTTATCAGGGCAGAAAGATTGGTCTCAATCTTTGTGTTGAATCTTGCTTTTGGTGACTTTTTGTTTTCTTGACAAAACCGCTTTTTGTGACCATCCACTTCTTTGTTTCATGAAAGTTGTTGATTGATACTTTATTGAAATTGTCTTTTTGATCTTTTTTGGTCTTTGTTGCCAAATCTTTCATTGTTGCTTTCAATTGTTAAAGAGCATCTTTAAACACATTTATTTTTGTTGAGTTTTCATCCATTGTATGGTGTCAACTTGCAAAAGTGTTTGTTGCTTATTGTTTCAATCACAAAGTTTCAGTCTTGTTGAAAGCATTTTTGAAAAGACTTTTTTGTTGTTGCTTTGAAGAAAACTTTTTGGAAAACTTCGTTTTGCTTTCTTGAACTTGTTTTCATTTGGTTTCCTTTTAGTGAATGAAAGTGCTTTATGTTTGTCTTGAAACTTGTTTTTAGTGTTTAGACAAAATGAATGGTAGCATCTCATTTTCCATCTAGACATTTTAAGTGGCAAAAAGAAAATTGATAAGCAAAGCAACTTTCATTTCTTGTTTTTAGAGTTGTTTTGAATCTTGCATCAAGCATATATTTGTTGCATTAGGATAGATTTGCATATCTTTTTAGGCATACATAGCTTTGTTAAATTTTGTGAGTGTGAAGTGTGAATTAACGAAAAGAAAAGAAAAGTTTGTTTTATTAGAAGTTTCCCTTCAAACCCTATAGAAATTACTCTTCATCGAAAAACAAAGACAAGTGCATGTGCATACAGTTAGGTTTTTATTAATTTCTTTTGTGTCAAAAAACACCGCTAGTTTCATTTCCATCATCCCCTGACTTAAAGAACAGCCTATTTTAAAATCAAGCGCTAACTAAAATTCACTAAAAATTTTCTTTTAAGTTACATACACCAACAAGTTTTAGGATTTTAGGGCCTTGGATTAGGCGAGTGGAGAGTTAACTCTACAAGGCCATTTAAACGTCAAACATAGGAGTCTAAGTAACGAGAGAAAATCCAATAGCGTTAGGAAGACCAGGAAAGATCCGAATTTGGGAGTTAAGCACGAGGGTCTGTGAAGACAGGGAAGAGAGATATCCCCTCTCCTACTTGTCCGAACTTACCTCACGACTGTTCTGCCTAGCTTTTGCGACGAGTTGGTATCCATAGTTGCTACTCCTAGGGAACTACATAGGTGGCTGCAGAGGGCAATCCCATGGCACCTGAGGTCGACGTTGCATCACTCTCGACAGTACTACTGGAGGGCACCCTTGCGAAGCTTGGGAGCTTGCACCGCTGCATGCTGTTGTTAGGAGGTCATTGTAACTTCCTCTGTTACCTTCGCTGATAGGCCTGGGCCCTCATCATCCAAGACTATCTTTGGAAGGCCCCTTATTTCACTTTCTCATATTTTGGTGTCCGGTCCTAATCACCCAAAGCGGAAATACTTGGAAGTTGTTTGACTGACTGTTATCTTTATGGATTTTATAATGTGTGCTCTGTGCTCTTAGTCAGCCTAGCTTTCAATTTTTTGAGTCTTTGGTTAGATCTTAAACAAGAAATTCAAAGTGGCTGACCGATCTCCTAGACGGTCTCGAAGACTTCGTGGTGTTTCACCACTGAGTTTAGAGCCTTCTCCTAGAAGGCACAGAGGTAATAATATTGGTGGGTTTCATCCCACGGCAGTTGATGCATTGGAGATTGATCCTCCTCTCAGGGGCATTAGTATTCAAGCAAGGCCTAGTACTTCCACGGAACAAGAGAGGAACACTCCAGTTCTTTCTCGGGTTCGCTTACAAGCGGAGAATAACATAGAGGTAGAAGAACTCTCAGAGTCGTTAGCGGCTCCGAATTCTCCCCTACCATCTAGTCATCCAGACGTATTACAATACGTTGGGACTCCGACGCATAGACCGTCAAGTCCAGGTTACGCTACGTGCTTCCCTTTGATGACCACTACTAGAAGCATGGCTTCTACAAGTGCTACGACTGTGCAGACTCCCATATCTATACAAGGGGAAGGAACTATTTCCATCCCCTCCGTTTCTTTATTCAGATCTTTTGCTAGCATGTCTTTTGTTGGGTCTACCTCCATTCCGTCCACGAGTGGAAATTCCCAAACCAATGCTTTTGGTTCTGGATTCTTCCCATTTGGCGCCCATTCGCAGGCCATTCCTTCAGCTCTGTTCGGGGCCGCCACGTCCATGATGAGTGGATCGGCTTCATTCCAGGGTTTTCCTTTCGAAAGTGGTCATATACCACATTCCAACCCAATGATAGGATCCATGCCTTTTTCTTCTGTAGGACAAAGTAGCAATCCTTTCCAAGGTTGGAATAACCCTAGGGTTAGTAGCGCCGGAACTGGGAATCCATTTTTCGGCCAATATGGGAATAGGTCGTACACCACAGTTAGTTCATTTCAAAGTATTCCTCCCTTAGCTTCGGCTTGGAATCCGTATCAGGGGTTATCAACTCCTTATAATCCTTTAGGAGGAAGCTTTGTTGGGTATGGTGGATATGCGGCCAGAGTTGGTCAAACTACGAATTTTGCTAGATCACAAGGCTTGCCTTTTGGTTCAGCGGGTTCTACTAGTTACTTCGGGCAGCCTGGTGCCTTCCAAAATCTAGGTCAAGCTTTTCAGAGCTTTGGGAGTTCCGCCCAGTCTGGGTGGAATCCCCAAGCTCCTCCTAGGCTTCCATTTCCGGCAACATTGAACCTGCCAGATCTCACTAAGTTAACCAACGACCCAATTAAGTACAATCCAGCCTGGCCTCCGGTCCCAACCAAACTCCCTTCAGACATTCCAAAATTTGAAGGGAAGAGTGGTGAGGACCCAGGTGACCATGTAACCACGTTCCATTTGTGGTGCTCATCCAACTCCCTTATCGATGATTCGGTTAGGTTGAGACTATTTCAATGCACCTTGACTAGTAATGTGGCCAAATGATATATAGAGTTGCCTGGGGGCAGCTTTACATCTTTCGCTAACTTAGCCAATATTTTCTTAAATCATTTTCAGTTTCTTGTCCGGTATGATGCCAGAACCAAACTACTGGCCACTTTTCATCAGGATAAGGCAACTCACATTTCTGATCATATTTAGGAATGGAGACAAAGAAAGAGGCTCATTAAAGCCGATATCCCTCTAGAGTATCGTCTCGAGTGGTTTTTGAAATCTTTGATACCTGAGATCTCTAAGGATGTCTTCATGTCTGGAGTCTATTCTGAGGAGCAAGCCATTTTTAGGGCCCAGCAATTAGAATTGATCTACTCTCAGTCTAGGATCCTACAAAAATACTTGCCAGATGCTCCTGGGTCTAAGGTTGATGTAGCTAAGTCGAAGCCAAGTCCCCACACAGATGGTATTGTTGGGTCGGTAGACACGAATACAGTGAACTTTTTGAACCAATTGCAGCAGTTGTCTTTACAAACTGCTTCTAACAACCATGTCACATCGTCTAACCCTACGGCTTCCCAAACCTCTTCGATTAATGCCATCCAATCTGATAACCCCAAAGGAAATCAAAATTCCAATGGGAAAAAAAAAGGACAAGGTAAGAAAAAGAACCAGGATGGGAAGCCTGATGCAAATAAATCTGGCAATAATGTTGGTGGTGGTAGAAATGAGTTGAAAAAGAAAGTCAAGTTTCCATGCAAGTTGTGCAGTGGAGACCATTTAACTCATCTTTGCCCCAAGATTGAAGACGCTCAGTGCTTGTTAGGGCAGCAAGGGACTTCTAGTTCCCAAGTTGTGTTAACCAACCCTTTTCCCCAAGGGCAGCAACTTTTTGCTGGCGCAAGTTCAAACCATGGAACCTCCACAGGGGGAAACCAGGAAGGGGAAAAAACATCGAATGCTTTCATGATGGGTTCTAACATCCATGTGGCTACTCGGTCACGTGACTATGGTGAAGCCGAAACTTCCAAGGACAAGGCTGTTCCCGGAAGTACTAACCTTCATATAGAGAGACCCCCTGTTGAGACTATACCATGGATACCGAAAGGTTCCGCTAAACACGCGACTATTAATCCTAATGCTAGGGCTGCTGAGAATTACTCCATTGTGGAGGATCTGGCTCAGAGTCCGTGCGTCATGTCCACTTTAGAGGTTCTCTAGTCGTGTCTGGCTCAGAGAAGTGATTTACTTTCCGCGATTGGGGCAGTCGATCCAACCAACTCTTTAGTGCTCACTTTCGACATGTTAAATGTCAAAAAGCAACTCCTTCATCATATGGCTTCTCAAATAAAGTCTACATACCGTAAAATTAATATTTTTCATACCGTTATTGATGAAGGAGCTTCCATGTGTGTCATGTTGATGTCATGTTGGAAGGATATTGGATCGCCTTCGACTGTTCCTTCACCTACCATCTTGACTACATTCGATGGTCATTCTCATAAGCCGCATGGTATTATCCCGGCCTTTCCTATATGTTTTGGGGGGAAGGTCGTTAATATTGAAGTAGAAGTCGTAGATGCTAACCTAGACTAAAATCTCCTCTTAGGAAGGAACTGGGTATACGAAATGGACGCCGTCCTTTCGACTTTGTTTCGTGTCATTTGCTTTCCTCATGAGGGGAAAATCGTGAAGGTTGATCAATTGGATTATTGTCAAGTTGATCCTCAAGCAAGTTGTGACTCTATTGTTCCTTTAGTGGATAACCCCCGTCCGCCTACTGAGAATTTAGGAGTCGGGATGTACTCTTCATTAATGGGTATGTTTGATCTTCCCCCTCCTACGGCTAGAATAGATACAATTTCATCCTCCAGGGACCCTTTATGGAGAGAGTTTGTTCAAAATCCTTATTCTTCGGATCCTAGAACCTTAGCTTCATCTGTGACTACATCGGATGATGATAAGGCAGGTGGAATAGAATCTCTTATGTCTGTAGTAGAACCTAGATGTGAATCTATCTATAGCTCTGCAAATAACCATTCTACTCCTTCCTTTGGGAAAGAGATAGATGGTGATGTGGCTCATTCTCGGACTCTTGATTCCACTTATGCATCGGATTGCTCATATATTGTTTTTCCATCGGATGAAGCGATATTCGAAGCAATGACAGCTGTAGATTGACCTTTGGAAGATTTACATCGTCGGTCACACTTTTATTCCCCTGTGCATGAAGTTGAGTCCTGGTCCTCCAGCCCGACTAGTGATATTTGTATGGTCCCTTTGGCTCCAACATAGTTATTTTCTGAAGGAAGTATATTTATTGGTTCGATCATAGTACCTATAAACATCTCTTGGAGGAAGTTGGCGGAGCCCCCTGACGGGCTCTACCTAAAGAAGTACTTTGCTTAAGTAGGAGTTAGGCAATGGCTTCTTTGTATATTATGTATATTTGTACATATATCATCGAGAGTTTTGTGATATCAACACTTTTTGGTCTGCTGTTGCAGGTGTTGATGGATGATTTGGTCTATTTTGGGTTCGTCGATGGTGCTAGTCGGCACACTCGGAATCTCTCTTCCACAGCTTGGGTACTCTATTATCCAACTGGTCAATTGATGGTATCAAGAGGCATATGCATTGGTCCTGCTTCAAATAATATGGCTGAGTATACCGCCGTTATTAATTTACTATCTGAGGCAATCTCTCACGAGATCGACTCATTGGTAGTTTATCTGGATTGTCAATTGATAGTGTCACAATTAAACAACATTTATCGGGCAAGGGATCCATGTTTATATCGCCAGTATTTAAGGGTGAGGTTGTTGCAAAGTTAATTTGTTTATATTAATTATTTGCACATTCCATGATATCATAATTGATTACCTGATTCTATTGCTAATCAAGCATTAGACTCGCACATCAATCATTCATCATAATAAAATCAAGCATCAAAAAGTCAAACTGTATATATATATATAATATCATCATAAAGCATCTCGAGTGTACATATGTTGTCCAAAAATATACAAAATTGGGACTCAAATGCCCATAATCATGTCCGGCATATCTAATGCCCTGGCTCAGGATGAGCGGCCAAGTAGGTAGCTATTGGATTGGCTACATGCTGAAAAGTGCGAACCCAGTCACGTGGCATGCCAACCACATGACGCTGCATATCCTCAGGAAGGTCCTCTATGGCAGCCATCAGTACTCGACAGCTCAGTCTCGTCAAGTGTCGCTGGACGTTATGTAGAGTCTGTTCTATCTTAGTAGCCACCTCTTCGGTTCCTCGGCTGCGCCGTCCATGCCGCGGGAACCCATCTGGTCATACTGGCCCAATATCTGGATCATGATCATTATATTAGTCATTTGAATCTCATCAAAAATATTTTTCAAAATGCATCATTATATTTGAAAATCCAAAAAATCATAAAATCAAAAAATCCTTACCAATCTCGCCCCATGCTGCATTCGGCGGTAATGCTAGGTGAGGATCTCCTCAAAAATCTAGCCCAGCATAGGGGTAGTCCTCTACGGCGATGATCTGATGATCCCACAAGGTGAAGAAATCATCATTGAAAGCAGTCCTTGGGACCTCCCCACCCTCCAGACTTTTCATCAGATCAGCCCAGTGGCCCATGCGTGGATCGCGTGGGGTGCTGATGGAAACTGCTACCCTAGGGTGGAGTGCAGGAATCCTCTCGAAGAAGAAAGTGCACAAGATAGTCTCGTAGCCAAAGTTCTTGGTCTGTCCCCTCTTGATAGAAGTGAGCTGGCTCTTCATGCTGGCCAGAAGAGGAGTACACCAATCGAACACAGTCGTGAGACAATCAACTGCCATGCTCATGGTGAGCCGTGATGCCTAATGTAGATAAGATGATCTGTTCACTCGAGCTATGGTGAATAGGATTATCCTCAACGATAAACTCGCCACATGTGTAATAGAAATCTGGCTCCCAACCTTCTTGGGATGTCCTGGGCAATATATTTGTACGTAGTCCTCTATGGTGAGACTGCTCCATGTCCTGCCCTGGGACTATACTACCTCTCCCCTTCGGGAAAGGCCCGTGATAAATAAATATCCACCACTTCTACCCTGAGTGGCATTTGATCAATCATGAAGGCTTTCTCCTCGATGTCCCAATAATCAATGAGCATCTCAAGCAGTCGTACATTGGCTTTCATGTTCGACAGTTTGAAGAATTTAAGCAAGCTGCATCCCCATAAAGCATCCAAGGCTTGAGGATCATTCATGACTTCATTATCCACAGCTGCATGTTCTCTTTCACGCCATGTGACTGGCATTCTGAGAAAAAAATGAGTTCCAACCATTAGTTTTTGGTTAAAATTGGTTCACGCTATATACGCAGGTTACTCTACACACAGTCGTGTATAGAGCCCGCGTGTATGCGGGTTTCATATTACCAACCTGCGTATACGCCGCGGTGAAATTTTGAACAAAAGTTCAACGGTGAAACATCAATGAAAAATCTTAAAACTAGTCACAATTAATTGCAAGCTAAGTATAAGAGTTACTTGGAAGATTTTGAAGAATTTGAACGGTCGAATTTGGTACACGGGAAGTTTCCTCCTTTTGCTCCAAATCTTTGCCCTCCAACTCAATTGGTAAAAATGGTGAGTCCAAAATCCCTTTTATAAGTTTGAAAATGAAAAATTTTTTCAAAATTTTATTTCGTTTGGCCTCATGTGACTTTTAACTTGGGAGCTTGGAATGTCGAGAATGGTTCGTTTTTCAGGACATTTTGGACGTTTTCGTCTGTTTCGAGACGGTTCCATGATTGCTGACCCCTCATGGCAGGTATCATTTTCTCACTGGCATATAGGTTAGGGAAGCTATTTTTTCTGTTACATCATGCATACTAGCCTCCATCTGTCGATACATCTGCCATAGGGTCGATCCCATCGTGTTATGGTTCGTAAGCCATCTTCGCTCACTAATTTTTAAAATAATGACACGATTGTAGAGCCATCCTTTACATGGGCATCGTAGTTAGCACCTCACTGACATTTGTTGCCCATGCTGCTCCAATTTGAGTAGGATCGAGAGTCCTTTGTAGTCCCGCCATGACTTATGCGTTGAAGACTCATTCCTCTTAGCTTCTTCGCTTTGTTCTGGCCTTATACCCTAGAGGCTCCTTTGTGTTGAGTTGTACTACTGCATTGTATGTTGACCATTTGCACCTTTTGGCCTAGAGCCGGCTTCACTTGGACTCGTGTTTAAGCCAACTTTTGACCATGATGACTGCAAAATCAACCTTGCATACCTTTGACTTCTCCAACTTGACACACCTTAACCCATGGAAGGAACATACCTTTGAGTGTCACTGACCAGTTTTCGCCCCCCTGCATTGAGCATAGGAATGTTCCATTCCCAGGAACTACATCATCTGTTTCATCGACATTCGTTCTTTCCACTATACCATAGAATTCTTTTATTATTTTCCAAGCTTAACAGAAAAAGACAAAATAAATAAATATTCCAAAAAGAGCGGAAACAGGACAATATTTCCATTTATTGTTGGCAGCTAGAGTCAGTCATGTCGCCCTTGAACAAAGCACTCAAAAAAAAAGTCTCCTCCATGTGGGTGGGATTTAGTTTGACTTAGGTACACCTTAACCTTGTTATTGAGTCAGTTCTCCCCCGATTGGTTATCTCTTCCAATCATATGGAGGGTTCGTTCATGCCTCCTGCATGACGAACTTATACAGACTCATCATATGTTGGCATATAGTCACATTGAGTCGTGCTTTTATTCAAGGGAAGTTAGCCTGATTCGGCCTCTCTGCGGTGTCTCTTGACTCATTTTTCAGTCGGCCATCCCTGGTTATTAGTGTCATGTCTATTATCACATCAGTTATATTGGTTCTTTACTCGTGCCAATTTGAGAAGGTCTCCATTGACTTCTTACTGGCGGGTCTTGTCCTTATCGACGACAACATCTTGCTCTGAGGGCAGGCCTAGACCTGCACCCTGGCCCTATTTTCATTATTGATAGGTTACCTTGTGCTCAACATCGATCAGTATCATGGGTCTTTGACTGAGTGGTTTCCCTTGTGTTCAACATAAGCTTACATTATCACACATTGGGATTCGTGTAGTACCTTGGCTTCCATTTGACCCTATTGGTGGATACCTCGCCTCTGCATCAGCTTTCATTATTGGTTGGTTCAGAGGGTTTCTGTCGTGCGCTAGCCACATCTTTTGTACATCGGAAACGTACTTCGGTTGGGTTACTACATCTCTTTCGTCCGATTCCTTCCACATTATTGGCCTACGGGTTACACTCATGCTAGATTGATGAAGGATGCCTTAACGCCTTCCTTCTAGCAGATCTTTCCCTATCGACTCCGACTCATTGCTCTGGGCAAACATCTAGAGTCCATTTGGCAGTACCTTGGGGTTTGTAGTCATTAGTGGCATATCCTTCACTATCGACAGTGGGGAACCATCATTGTCTCCTGATCGATAGATTCTTACAGGTGTTTGACTCCAACTCATCTATTCACACTTGTTGGTTTGTACTGGATACTTTGACGCTCATTATCATTATCGGTGAGTAGTCTCGCGTTTGTTAATGGTATACATAAATGATCGATAATCAAATGATTTCTCACATGGTTGAATTCAGATCATTTATTCCTATGGTGTAGAAATGTACCACAGCGGTCGGTGAAGACCTCAGGTTGTATCGGCATTCATTTGTTCACTTGACAGTTGCTCCTGTTGCTGCTAGTTGATACAACTCCACCTTATACATTGCAGTTAGTTATGGTGGCATTCTATATGCTGGCACCTAATTTTGCAGTGTAGTACCATCCTTTTCCATCATGTTCAGTTGGTACCTTTTGGGATCAGTCTTTGGTATCAGTGATCCGTTGTATCTTTCAGCATCATTGACAGTTTTATATGTGATATTCAGACATGTACTTGTTCGATCATGATCAGATGATCCATTATATATTTTCCAGTCATTTATACTTATATACTTAGTGGATCTGCTTGTACTTGCTATGCGGACATGCTTTTCTTTCTTTGAGTATGGGTATGCCCGCCTCAGACGGTGTTTCTTTCTGATCTCCTTTTGTGGCTTGGCAGGCTGAATTTTGGTGAAGTACTCCTCGGTTTTTGGCAGATTTCCTTTCCATGTACTTTCTTAATACATTTTGGCCATCATGTACCCCTTTTGACCTCATATATTAAGGGGCATCTGTTATAGCTCCAAATCTCACTATTATAGTTTGTGATGCTGCACTCATGGCCTAGGGCAACTCTTCCTTCCAGACCTGGTCCAAAATTTAAAAAACAGTGTTTTATCCCTTATACGTGACATTGCCCTGAGTTAAACGCATGTATACGCGAGTAGGCATATACCCAACCCGCGTATATGTATTAAAACACTTAAAAAACTATAAAACCCCTTATTTTTGGGCGGAGATCGCGAGTTTTACCTGCTGATCACCTGTTAGTGCCCATGGCCCAACTGTTCCCAACCAACTCCCAACTAAAAAACTACTTTGGGAGAGGTATAAAAAGACCTCAAAGGGAAGGCCTAAGGGAGGAGAGAAGAGAGAGAAAGGTTATTATACTGAGATTTTTCCCTTGACCATGTCTGAAGACCCTTGTGCCTTCTGCACTTCCCCCATTTGTATAGGAAACCCTTGTTTCCTTGTGTGCTAATGTTCATCCACTAGTTATGGCATCATGGAATGAGTCTTGGAAGGAGATATGCTATAGGCTTCAGGCTGGACAGATCCGAAAGGAAGATTTGCTTGGAGCCTGCGAAAGGTTACTCAGGTGATATTACTTCTTTTGTACATTCTATTTGTCTATAATAAAGAAACACGTCTTGGTTCCTGATATGCATCTTCTTTATGTTTATGATGTTCATGTTGGAATTCATATGTGAATGGTTTTTTAAAGTTCATAAGTAACTACTTCCTTTATAACATGAAGATGATTTCTTTATAAGTCTTTGTCCTATTACTGATGTATTTTTGGAATTGATTTTGCAGGACAAAGGAGCGAAGGGACTTGAAGAAGGTTTGGACCCTAAAGGAACTTCTCGAACGTAGGACCTGAGGTACGCCCCTCTTACTATAGAATTTGCTTATAATAGCATAATGGCTGTGTGAATGTGTGTTTCTCTGTTTAGACAACTTTCAGTCTGCTAGGGTTTCCACCCAAAATCCCTAGGGGAATATTTCCCTCAACAATATCTTTATTTAGAAAATGGTTGAAATAATTAACAAATAAAATGATTTATTAATCACTTTGTGAGGATTAAAAGAAGTGTGAATTTGAAATCAATACTAAATAATGGTTTAACAATTATTCGAAAAATAAGAATAAGGAATAATAAATAAATAGTGATTTATTTAATTATTTCAAGGTGATTTAGTCAAATGTGTTAAGAAATAATTATTTAATAATTATTTCTAGAGAAAAGTAAATAAATAATGAGTTATTCAACTATTCGCATGAGGTTTTTTAATTTTAAACATAAATAATTTAATGAAAATAGTTTACTAAATTATTTCCTATTGTCAAAGTGATTTTACTATGGTAAATTTAATCCTACATGTTGTATTTCGATCCACCTAGTTAGAAATGGCTAGGTGGTCATTTTTTAGGTGATACCACCTTGTGACCCTTGGACTATCCTCTTGATTGTTCAACTTCCTACGACTTTTTAAAATTTCACATGTCTCTACATTTTGTACGGAATTCCACTTCACAATACATTTTTGAATAAGAATTTGCAATAATCCACAAAATGATGTGGCACATGATGACCCATGAAATGACATGACACTGATGACTTGAACTACATGATGACATGATAATGTCAAGCCATTATTTGTTGTTGCTTTCTTTGTGTCTTCTTGAAGATGACTTCTTCTTCCACCTCCATATGGATTAGAGATGAGGAGTCTTTGGTTTTGTTAGATCTTGAATTGTTGTCACAAACTAATGTCCATTTCTTCCTCCTTATTGATAAACTTGTGTCTTGAGCTACAAAGGTTTCTTCTAGCATGGTCTCCTTCTTCACATCCTTCTTCATCATCCTGTCATAGCATGATAGAGTATCCACATATGAAATTTAGTCATGAAAAGATGACATAGTCCAATAAACCCTTAGTCTATGATATTGCATGATGATCCACTGACTAAGCTGGAACTGGGTGGTAGGCTGATGGAGAGACTCAGAGACTGTGAAATTACATAGCTCATGTAGTAAAAGGTCAGGATTGAGCCTTACAACTGCACAATTCATAGTTCATGATGGAATGGGCTTGAGTATTTTGTTGTTGAGGTATTCAATGAGCCAGGCTGAGGGCTTGAGCACTAAGTTTTCCCACTGTGCAGTGCTATAAGGATAGGGAGTCTAGATGATTTCATAATTTCATATTTTAGGAGCTCAAGACTCAGGTTTGAGGACTGAGACTGCGCAATGTGTAGTTTAGACCTAGCTGGAGGGAAATATTGCACAGTTTTGGAGCTGAGGGGCTAGGCTTGAGAACTAAGAGCCTGCAGTGCATGATTTTGGAAGGAAGAAACTATGCATTGTGTAGTTCCAAGAGACATCTTTGTTGCTTGAGGCTGAGACTATGTAGTGCACAGTTTAGGCTCGCTGGAAAAGGCTGAGTGGCCCAGTCAGGGAGTTTTCCTAATTTTGACTAAGTGTTGGATCAGTACAATGAAGATAAAAAAAACAAGACTTTGAGTATGATCTCAAAGTTAGATTACTTGACGATACAATAAGGATCACTCAAAACACATGAATAACACACTTTCCTCAATGCGACAACTTTGCGACCACTGACACCAAGTGCAACACTGAAGATACACTTTGCAATGACCATGACGAAACTTGTGCGAAGTGCTTGAAACTTTTTAAATGAGTGTGATAAATGTTTTCATGATAAGAAAAACTCATTTTCACATGAATTACTCCCTAAACAAACCAAAACTAGCTTGTTTACATTGTGTGACACTTAACATGCTAAAAGACAACATTTTAATTTTCTCACAAATGGGACAAAAACACTTAAAGTAAGCACATACAATGACTCTCAATGTTAGTGACAAAAACATGTGAAGTCGAAGTAGGCTCTAAAATTTGGATGCAGGACAAAATTTTAGAGGGTGTTATAGCAGCAACAACACTTGGCAACACACTGGTAGAATTTTAGCTTCTCTACCTTGGTTGATTCTTTTGTGCAGGGTATAGCTCTTTAGGTAGTATTAATTCATGTTTCAAACCACTTTGGTTCCCAACTTATCCCATGCAAAAACTTAATCGCCTTTGTCTTTTCCCGGTCAAACAAAAACATGAGACTAGAAATATCTCAATGTTTCAAATCAAGGAGGGGTAGCTTAGTTTACGAGCTTTAGATTTTCCCAGTAGAATTTTCATCTCTGGTGTTTCTCTATTTCTAGACAGCCTGAACAGTACCCCAATGGAGTCACTACAAGAACACAAACACTGTTCCTCTACCAGTGAGTCTGGACAATATCGCAATGGAGTTGCTTGCTTCACCTCCCTACACAGGAACCCTTTCTCTTCTTTCACCCTTTATTTATATATTTTATATAGGATTGTGCATATGCACTTATTCATTTCATGCATGGAAGAGGGATCCCGACTTATTGAGAGAAGGAGAGGTTTTTCCTTCATAGAATAATATATAATACCTCTAATTTTTGGTTTTCTTATTTATATTTTTTCCACTTATCCTTCTGTACTTGATTGGATAAGTATGGAAAACACCAAAACATAAATAACCAAGTGCAAGCGTAAGGATTCTAGAATGGAAATGGATATAATACTTCAACATAAAGCTCTCCCTATGAAAGAATAGTATTTTCCATCAGAACGTCATTCACTAAAAGATGTAACCAAAATAGAGAAGAGGGATTGAAGGTTAGACAAATGTTGTAGTGTCACAAGACTCTTTGAAATTCAGCCACATCCAATGAAGCCAAAGAGCATGTTTACACATGAGACTTATTTACATGAATGAAAACAAGAAACAACAAAAGAACAAACCATGTACATAGGGTAGGGAACAACCCTAGACCATCTTTGAAAATATTGTTTTAAATCTTGGACATTAACAAGAAGAGAGTTAATCTTCCTATCTTAAGAGTGGAGACAAAATGTGTGTTGGCCAAGCTTCTCATGAACTATATATAATTTGATCCATATGGATCAAAACTTAGTATGTTTACCTTTGTCTTGATATGACTCTGGTGGAGAGAAAATTTCTCTTTAGCTTTCTTTTTTTCTTCCTGTAGCTTAATAAGGGTGTTTATCCTACTCTAAACCTATAGGCATGGCTTACCCTTAGATTCTTATGAGAGTTGAAGGGTAGGAAAATAGATCTTCAGGGGTAGGATGAATTCTTTTCTGTACACCAGGATGTAAGGAGAGGTATTTAGAGAAGGCTTAGGCATGACTCGGTCAACTCATAGGGAATTCATAAAAGCAAAGTGCTAGTTCCTTTGTTCATAGAAGACGGTCTTTTTGATGATGCAGATGAGGTTCTTATTGGTTGACTCAGCAAGACCATTTCCTTGCACATAATAATTAGATGAATGTTTGAATATAATACCATTTTCCAATGCATAATCATATAATCTAAGCAATGAAAAATATGTTGCATTTTCGAAAACAAGTGAAGTTGGAATTCCAAACCTAGTAATGATATTCTATTTAAGAAATTTGATGCCCTCCTGATCATTCACTTGCTTAAGCGAAACCTCTTATGTCCACCACCTAAAATAATCTGTGGTGGTAAGGATATAGTGGTGCTACTTTGATGAGTGAAGAAAATTCCCATCGATAACATCTAAACCCCATTGTTGAAATGGTTCTTCCACAGCAATAGGCTATAATGGGGCAGCTAACTTATTTCCTTAGTTGGCACACTTCTGATAGACAAGGCACTTTTGGGTGTAAGTGTGAGCATATTTGAATAATTTGCATCGATAAAACCAGCTTGGATGACTTTGTGCAGTGTAGTGTCACCCGCGAAGTGTCCTCTGGCTGGTCCATCATGAAGGTCATGCAACACCTTTTCCAAAATCGGTTCTTCTAAGAATCTGAGAAGGACTCTGTTATGGTGCCTTCTAAAAATCACCCATGTACTAACTGGTAAGATAAAGCTTTTAATTTGACTACCCTCTTTTTTCCTATGGATAAATTAGAGGGAATATTACCATGCTCAAGATACTATCACATGTTCTCATACCAAGAGGTCGGAATTTTAGTGGGGGAAGCTTACTCCACATTATACATCTTGATCTCATGATCCCATCTAGATGAATCATCTTCTATTGTATTCATGTATTCTGTTGTTAGCTAAAATAGACCATGACCCTTGATAGTGTGAATTGGTTTGAATTTGAGATCATACTCCTGTAAATTACTCGTCTAATTCATTGTGCTCTCATCCAGCGCTTGTTGAACAAACAAAGATCTAACTGATGGGTGTGGGAAAAAGATAATATAATGATTATTCAAAAGATAGGCTCATAAGTGCTTCACCACCTTGTAGATTCCATAATCTTGTTTATAAATGGTAGAGTAGTTAATTTCATGTCCTTGTAAGCTATCATTGATAAAGGATATAGGTTGCTCATTGTTTTGATCATCTTTCTATATAAGCAAGGTGGAAATAGAAGCATCATAAGAAAAGGTGTAAAGAAGGAAATCCTTGTTGAATTTTGGGCTATATAGGGCTGGTGCTTCAGTGATTTCCTGATTAATACATGAAAACACATCCTTTTCTATTTTATCCCACTTGTATAATACATCCTTCTTCACCATCTACTACATGGGTTTCACTATTTGAGCATAATCAAAGATGAAATTGTGGAGAAATTTTATCTTCCCCAAGAAGTGCTACATGGCATTCTTGTTCATTGGGAAGAGAATCTACATGATAGCCTTGATCCTTTTAGGTTCCATTATAATCCCACTTGTTTCTATGACGTGGCCCTCAAAAATGCTCTTCTTGGGATTGAGAGATATCTTGTATTTTTTACATCGCTCAAAAATTTTCTTTATATGATGCAAGTGGTCAAATTTCCTTTTCAAAAACACCATGCCATCATCAAGATACACTACCACACTCTAACCAATCAAAATTTGAAATGTGATGTACATAGCAAATCAAAATTTGAAATGTGATGTACATAGCAAGTTGGAAGGTTGCATCGACATTAAGCAACCCAAATGACTTCTTTTGAAAGCGAATGTGCCCCACTTCATTTGGAATGTTGTCTTTAGTATGTCAAGTTTTGAGACTAGAACCTGGTTGTAACCAGAAAATCCATCAAGAAGACAAAAAATTTCTAACCCCAATCATGTCTGTAATATTTTCTCCATTGATGGCATCAAATAATTATCTTTTTCTGAGGCGCGGTTGAGATTTTGAAAATCCACACATAGGAAAATGTCCTCGAATTTATTCCTTACTCAGACCAAATTAGAGACCCACGTTGAATGTCACACTCTATAAATGATCCGAGCATCCAACAACTTCCTTAACTCCTTCTGAATCAGGGGCTCAAGCGTCATATGTACTTTCTGCATCTTTTGCTGAAAAGGTTTGGCCTCTTCCTTTATTGCAATAACATGCTGGATTATTCATGTGTCATAGGTTTTGAGCTCATCATACATCCATGTGAAGACATCTCTGTACTTCTTGAAGAGGTGGATAAGGGCTTGTTTCCCTTGAGGTGTGCATCAAGTACCAAGATTGACAAACTTAAGATCACTTTCCATACCAATATTAATATGTTCGCGCGACAGAGTTGAACTATGATTTTTCACATTCACTACTCCTCGAAATAGATTATACAAGTCATGGAAATTTTCTATTATATCATGCCCTTAGGCATTTGTTTCTCCTTTTTCACTCAAGTTTCATCTTGCAATGCTTTTTCATGCTCATCTTCATCAATGGTTGCATCTTTGAACACATCAGTGTTCACCATGAAATGCAGTGTCTACTCGTCATCATTAAAAATGCGTAAAATAGTGGTATTGTCAAGCATGGTTGGATTATTAATAATTTCAACTAAAAAATCATCCTTAAGTGGTGACAACCTAGTAGCATCATTTGGTAATGCATCTGCAACTATGTTACATATTCTAGGAATTGATACAATATTGAAATCTTGGAATTGGGAAATCATGTAGTATACCTAAGGGGATAATATCGGGTACAGAGGGAGGTACCGAAGGGAATAATATGATGTAATGATTAAGGATGATAAATAAATGGGCCATTGTTTATAAATGAAGTGGTTAACCCTCATTATGAAAGGGGCCACAAGTAGTTAGGAAATAATGTGATAATCCCATGGTATTGGATGTATGGTATTTAGAGACCCATTGTAATGACCCATGGTATTGTATGTATGAAGCCTATATAGAGGCTACAGACTCTCCATTGAGAGATGTCAAGGGTTATTGTATTGACAAGCATATGGCTTACGGAGTGAACTCCTTCCTTAAGGAGTAGTTGGGTGGTGTTACCCTACCTCAAGGGCTTTTTTGAAGATATCGATAAAGAATCATTTCCATTTTAACAATGTATTATATTGGCCCTTGGGTTTATTTTATCCCAAATAATTTATTTGTAGGTTGGATATATTACATAGTACACTACCTTGGAATCTCCATCTCAACTGGATAAGTTGAATTCTTTGCATGCATGATCTAATTTAGGTTAATTGATTAGTTATATGGATGATCATTGAGTGTGGTTAAAGTTCCATTTCCACAACTTGACCTTCCACTAGTTCATCCAATAGTTAGAACTACTTTAATTGGCCATAACTTAATTTAACTGAATTAAACTGCTACAACTGAAATTAACTCAACCTAGGCTCCTAAAATTTAGGAACCCACTACACACACCTACACTTCATGTCCCTAACTCGAATTAACTCACCTAAACTACTATTATTTAGGAATCAACTCAAGTAAAATGAACTTCAACTAATTAACTCTAATTGAGTGTTATTAACTGAGTGACAAGTGTTATGTCACCTCAGTTAACTCCTCCAAATTGTCTCGTGATGTGGAAATTCGAATTTTCTCAATTTTAATTAAGGAAAAAATCAAAATTGAGACTTTTTTACTACATTTTCAACACTCCCTCTCAACAGGAAAGGGATTCTTAACTACCTGATCTAACACATTTGGAATGTACTACATGTAACACATCTCTTTATTGTTGCTTCTACTGGAATATCGGCAATTGAGAATCATCCAAAAACAACAAACTGGATCAACTGTGTCTTCAACTTTCTACTACGAAAATGTGTTGTTGTTGACTCTGCTACTCAGCGTCCTACTTTGCTATAAACACTCCTTTGCACTCCTCAGTATCTAACTAACATTAATTCTCTTGCTACTGAATATTGTGTGCCCTCATAGCCAGGTAATGATCCATGAGGAGAATGTGTCAATGGACCCTACCTAAATTTCTGCAACTCTTGGACTAAAGATCTCCATCGCTCCACCTCACTCTTGGAGGTGTGGTTGCATGTTCTCCTTCTTCCCACTTGGATCGAACTCTCCCCCTAATAGAGGTATCTACTTTAGTGGATGTCTCCACTCTACCTCTTGTTTTCTTCTCCATTTATGGCTTCTCCACAACTTCCTGAGCCTTCTTTTGAGGTTGCATGTTGAGAGGTCTAAAATTCTCCCTCTCAACCACCATATCTCTCGTCTATGCCTTGATCCTCAAGGCTTTGTATGCATCTTCTACCTTAAGTGCATACAGGCTCTTGACTCGAACCCCAATCTGCTTCACCTGTCCCGTGGCTATGTGTCTCAAGAATTCCTTTCCTTTGCTAAAGATCACATCATAGCCACATTATTCCAAAACTGCAACAAAGACAATATTATTCTTTAGACTTGAAACAAACATAAAATACTTGAGTCTAAGAGGGGAGCCCAACTCCCTTTGAAAGGTGAGTGTACCAATCCTAATCACATTATACCTTCTCTCATCTCCAAAATCAATGTTCATCTGGAGATCTTTCTCCTCCAAGTCACTGAAAAATTCTCTATTCCCCATTATATGCAACGAGACATCGCCATCCAATTACCACATGATCCCCATCACTGTTATCTTCATGCATGTGATGAGAGTGAAGTCAAGCTTGAACTATGAAGCCAAATCTTCACTTGTTATTGCTACTACAAGCTCCTTCTTGTTTTCCTTCCTATGTGGACACTTCGTGGCATAGTGCCCGAATTCATGACAATGAAAGCACTTGATTCTGGACAAGTCTTTCTTCTTTCCTACTTAGATGGAATTAGCCTCAACTTGGGTCTTCTTACCCTTGGCCTTCCTTCCTTTGCTAACTAATGCAAAATTCTCTTCCTATTCTTTAGATGAGGTCCCATTTCTGGTATTTTGCCTTTGCCTTATTTCCTCCTGCACCAAGATGGGCTATAAGCGCTCCCAATTTGGTAGTTTCTCCCTCCCATTCACCAAATCTTGGTAGTTGTGCAAACTCTTGGGAAGGCCTAGAAGGGTTAGGCTTACCAAATAATCTTCTGCAATCATGACACCAACTTGAGCAAGTTCATCACAACATTGTGTGAACCTACTCAGGTACTACTGAATAGTCTTGTTCTTTTGCATCTTGACATTTCGAAGCTTGTTCTTTAGTGCCAACTTCATGTGGTCACTACTATTCTTGAAAAAAATTGTCAATGCTTTCAACATTTCATATAGTGTCCCTTTACCATGGAGATTTGAGACAATTCAGTCTCGTACTCCGTCTAATATGATTCTCCTCTCCCTTGCAGTATGCTTCTTCCATTCTACTAGATCCTTAGCATCAGATGTTGCTGGTTTTGGAATATAATTATCAATGATTCCTTCAACCCATTATCTTCTAGTACTGATTCCATCTGGTCCTTCCATGCAACATAATTTGAGCTTGCCTCAAGGGCATACTCGAGCCTTAGTCCATTGAAAGCCATCTTCTTAGTCCTTAAAATAACTTGCAACATTGATCTGCAAATTCGAAACTCCTGTAATGACAAGATCCAAATCTTTTTTCTACAGTGATTCCAACTCCGATATAATGTATAAATTAATGTGTAGATTCAAAACTTCTCATGAAATTTATTAAATCGCAAGACCTAAAGCTACTCTACTTATTCACGGAAGTTAATTCACCATCTAGAACAAAAAATTTAGATAAGAGAAAAGAAACATTAGACATGCACAAAGATTTATCTATGGGAAATAAATTGCTCAAAACCCCTCACTATCTATATGCCATTAATCGAATAATATAATTCAAATCCATATCTATTCTCAAGCTTGAGCACATCCTGCAAGTGTATAGTCTATCCCTCTTCCTAACTAACTGACTCTGGCCAACACTTTGCCAATTTTCAAGCCCTCTAAGATCCTAATTCTTTGCATTGTTCCTCTGGGAGTTAGGCCCCTATTAATTAGGAAATTCTCTCGTCTAGATTGCAAAATTATTCTAGGTCCTTCCTTTGACTACATGCACCATCTGTACACATTGGAATATGCTACAACTAATAGTACACTGGCTTGGAATCTCCATCTCAACTGGGTAACTCGAATTCTCTGCATGCATGAGCTAATTTAAGTTGATTGATTAGTTATCTAGATGATCACTGAGTGTGGTTGAACTTCCACTTCCACAACTTGGCCTTCCATTAGTTCCTCCAAAAGTTAGAATTAGTTCAACTGACCATAACTCAATTTACCTTAATTAAATTGTGACAATTGAAATTAACTCAACCTAGGCTCGTAAAATTTAGGAACTCACTACACAAAACTCAACTTCATGTCCCTAAATCGATGTAATGCCCTCCTCCCATATCTACCCAAGTAACTGACCAACCAGGGTAAACATGTGACGAGAGGCTCCTATGATATGATTCAACCTCCTAGGTATTCTTAAGGAAGTGGAATCAATGGAAACCCATCACACATACCTTCCACATCAACAACAACACTCCCAGGAGCCATCCCAACCACTCAGGTATCCTACCCTTGGGTTCCACTAATATTTGAAGCCATAAGACCTTTGGATGCTCCCATGGAATGGGCATGCTAGCATCCATAGAACTCTTGATGTTCCCACAATCTTGCATGTATGAATCTAGGGACTATTTCCAGTAGACATGTGCCAAAGTCCTCAGGGTTTAAGGCACTTTTCAAGCTCAAAATTTTGGCCACTTCTGAAAACTTTCTGTAGCTTCTGAAATCCATTAAACACATGATGACAAGACTAATAAAGAAAAATATAACTTCAGGACTAGGTCTAACCATCCACAACATGGACTAAAATTATGTCAAACACTTCGCATCAATGCAATCTACATATATAGGATATAAGATAGAGCATGAATGATTGAAAACTCTTATGAGACATGAAAAAAGGATCACCACCTTCTCCCTTGAACTCTTATGACATCAATTAGGTCTTGCATCCGTCATTTTAAAAATTACAAGTAAATACATGGAATAACCATGACATGAACCAATCACTTAACCATACTTATAACCAACATAAAACCATGAAAATAATAGGGATATAACAACGATTAAATCCACATATAAATAATTACAAAAGAAGATAACTTAGCTTTTATTAAACATAGGCAAATCCAACCAGGTTTGTGAATTCCACGTACCACTCTACTGTAGATATGGTTGAACCAAACCTTTCTTTCTTCCTATCACCCCTATGCCATATTCCAAGCATGAATGTGGGATCTCATGGAAAAGCAATTCAAAAACAACCAAGGGAACCTAGATATTAAACCACCTCCACCCTCACCGAACCATGATCACACCAAAACCAGTGCTCCATCACAAAAACAAGTTGAACTTGGAATGTCATCTAGAATCCATCACTATCCTTGATGAATTTTTCATCTCCTTATCTCAAGATTTACTGCAATCCAATCTCATATCACTATCCCCTAAATCGAGACACTAGTCTCTCAGGCTTTACCACAATCCACACCAAATCACTAAGCCCTAAACTGAGACTCCACCCTCATGCTTTACTGTGTATCCCATCAAAACTGGTTAGGGGATTCCTAAGCCTTTGGGAATGAACCTTGAGACCACCTTTGCCCCAGATTCTAAAATCCATCTGGCAATTCCAAAGCTCAAAACCGAGTTCAACATCCCAAGACACCATGGCATCTAGAAAAATTCAATGCTAGGCTAAAAACCACTATCATAACCTGACAAAACCATGCCACCACCATCAAGAGAAACATACACCAACATGCAAAGCCATGCATGTCAAAACAATCTATGAAATCACACATGCAATATGTTACCTGCAAGTATTATTGCTGAAGCTACTTGATTCTACTCTTCCTTGCTTGATCCTTTATTTTCCTTCCTTTCTCTAAAGCTAGAGTGCTCCAAAAAAATTCTAAGTGCCCAGGAGTGAGATAGAGAGAGAAAATAATAGAGCTCTAAAACTAAACTGACCAAGCTTACACTAACAAAGCTTGCCAACTGATCCTCAAAAGATTTTTTATCAATGAGGCCTCTATTTTCATCAATTTCCATTATTTTCCTTCATTTGCCTCCTCACATGCAACCTGTGACATTTCACCTCCCTTTTCTCCTATTTTCCTTTGTTTTCATAAATAAATGTGCCAAAATGCATTTTTGCCTCTTTAATACCCTTTCCTTTGCCTTTGCCAATTTCCTTTAGCCATAAACACATCTATTTATGCCCACTAGGATATCTTTTCCCAACGTTCAGCTTGAAATAAATTTCCCTTAACTGTGGTCTTATTTTTCCTTTATTAACTTTTATTACATGAATTTTTTTTCAGGGATATTATAGAACCATCCCCCTTGGGGAACTCGATCCTTGGTGTTAAACTAGATCAAGACCTCAGCAAAACCACTGAAAAGAAAACATACTACCCATGGAGCTTTATAACTTAGCTCATTGCAATATTTACACTGAAAGACCTGCTCAAAAGCAAAACATCATGACAACATGAAAAGATAACAACAGTACCGCTTACTAGAGATTTATAACATAGCTCATTACAATATTTACAATAACCACATATACAGATATGCACATTTTCTAAACTAACAAACAAAAGGATATGATGCCTACATCCGCAACAAGGGAATCCAAAGGCTCACACCTCCACCCTCAAAGTAATACCAGGATTCACCTCCTTCCCAGGAAGTCCAAAATCTACTGCCACAATCAAACTGCATCCAATGTCTAATGCTATAATCCTGCGCCACTTTTCCTCTCAGTGAACAGTTACTGACTCATTGTTCTAGGGCGCACTGCCAATGTGCACTTGATTCCATCTAGCAATGCTAATGACAAAAACAAATATATCCTCAACCTTCCCTTCTCTGCTACATAGTCCCTCGAGAAATTCGGTTACCCCTTATGTGTAGTCACTCACCTTCCAAGTTCCCCAACATCCCCTATCACAGGCAATCCATCCCTAACCAAGGCTTCTTCACATCAAAAATTCAAACAACCAAGGCATACACCTGCCTCAAACCATCATACTGGTCATACCATGCTCATGCAAATCAATGGACACTATTGGGTACCAGTGTCCCACAATGGCCCTACTCCTAAAGTGCTTTACCAACATATCATTGCATGTTCCAATTTCTTTTGTTGTTGTTTCTAATTCTTGCAATCGATTTCAACCAACCAACCAGGCATTTTTGTGCTTCTTGTACCAAACACATAACTTCCATTAGATTTAAAATAAATTTAAATAACTTCAAATCATACCTCATTAGAACTCGTCAATAAGGTACACTTGCAATCTAGTTTACTTCCTACCAAAACAAGTCAAACTAGCATCTTTGACCAAATCATCATGTATAAACATATTGCATTAGGTTAGCTCAAAACGCTACCATCATAGGTCAAAATCATGAATCACATGTAACCATCATAAGCTAGAATCATAATTCACATGCATAATAAAACTAAAATAAAATGTTAATACTTATCCTTTAATCAATCCTTAGCTTCTACCTTTGTCTTTATTCTTTACACACTCTGGATTGGTTTCCACACCCGACAAACACCCAGTGCCTTCTCCTCAACCATGTGCACATACACATAGTGTGTATCACACACATACAACCACACATGACAACAACTCCATGCAATACATGCACCTATACCTGACATATAACGCATACACCTACACCTAGTGTAAATCACAACACAATACATACACCTACATTTGGTGTACACCACAACACAATACATACACCTACACCCAATGTACAACACAATTAATACAAATGTCATGATTCCACGACTACACCATGCACATACATAATACCACATGTACATAACACAACATGTACAACATGCACATAATACCACATGTACACCAATACTACATGTACAACATGTACACAGTACCACCTATACACAACACCACCTGCATAACATGTACACAACATCACATGTACATGGCACCACCTATACAATGTGTATACAATGGCACATGTACATTGTACCACCTGTACAATGTGTACATAATGCTAGACATACATAGCACCACATGTACGACATGTACATAGTACTATATGCATGGCATTTACATAGCATCACTTGCACACAACACCATATGTACAACATGTACACAACACCACATGCTCACAGCACCACTTGTACAATCATGTACACAACACCATATGTACATAGCACCACATGTACAACATGCACGCAACACCACGTGTGCATAACACTGCATATCCAAAATGTACATAGCATCATCTATACATAACACTGTATATCCAACATGCACACAAAACCATATGTGCACAACACCACATATGCAACATGTACATAGTACCATCTATGCCCAACACTACATATGCCATATTCACACAACACTATCTATACCACCATGTACATAACATTGCATAAGAACATGTACACATACTATATATACACAACACTACATACGCACAACATCACACATGAAACATGTACAACATATACAATATATGCACAATAGTATTACCACACATCCAAAACCACATTGTCTGTCCCAAGCGACCTTGCTTCCAGTGTCTCTCTGCCACCATTCTTTTCCTAGTATGTTGTACATCACGTTGTTTTCATTTCATTGATGTATCTCTTAGCATTATCCTGTCCATAACATAAACATAGACATAGTATAATCATATAATATCAATTCATATCCACAAGATACTGACCTCAGAGATCTGTTAGGCTACTCTTCCCACTTGATTCCTCATGAACCAAGAATCTCTTCATGTCATTCACCTGCATAAGTAATCATTCCTCCACAAGAACGATTCTTTATTACCTTGTCAGACAGTGGCATACATACATACATACATATATATAACATTAGCACAAAACAGTCATGATCTCATCAGAAAAAAACATACCTACATACATCCATGTATACATATATATACGTCAACACAATCATGATCACAACATAATTACCAAATATCATAAGGTCAAGGTTAAGAGAACTTCCTTTATCCATGCAACGCATGCATAAGATCAAGAACAACAATTCCCAACGTAGTTAAGGCATCTGATGCCTCAAATCTATTTACTTTACCTTTTCTAGTTACTCTTCCCATGACTGTCTCGCCATCATCCATTTACTCCAATGGACCCAACCAATCCAACAAGATGTCATATTCTTGCCTTCAGCCGCCCTTATACATGCACTGAGCTTCATCCATGCCTTACATCACCTGTTGGGTTTAATTCAGCTCTCCCTGGGCTCCCTTAACTTTCCTCTTTCCCAACCAATTCCCCAAACCCCAAACATAGAAGGAAAGACAAGAAGCAAACAATAAGAAAACAATGGCAAACCAACAATAATATGACACCACAACCAAAGTGGCATGGCCATGCACAAGACATAAACAAAACTACAATCAAGCACAAAAAATCACCAAAAGACCAAAATAACAAGACTAACAACAAACACCATGACTCAATCCCCATGGTTCCTAATGCTTCTAAGGGAAATCTCAACCTGAGCCTTCTTCAAGATTCCATGGCAATTTCTTTTCCATGCAATCCCATGCATCATACTGCCTTCAACACATAATTATGAGTGCTTAAATAAACATAAAAATGCATTGGTTACCTTACCTTTTCATGTCAAGCATGTTTCTTGCAACTGAGCACATCCACACCATCTCTTAAGGGACTACAATTCCCTTGACAGATCCACATGTAACTAGAGACTAACTAATATACCTATCAAATACTATTTCATGAATCTAGCACATATCCACATAATGTTAGACAATATTAAGGTTAAGAAGACTTCCTGTATTCCAAGCACTCATTTGTTTGGAATTAGGGTTTCCAAACATAGCCAAAAGAATTCTTGCCCAATTCCTTTCTTTGACCTTTTCCTTGCTGCAATTGAGTGTTCCTCTGCATTGTCACATCACCCAACTATTAGTTATATAAACATATCAACTATTACCTTGTCATGCTAATACCAAGCATGTTTCCTGCCTTGTTTACACACGTCAAACACATGTTCCAAATATCAATACAATAATATCTATCAATTTGAAATCAATCTTTACCAAGACTAGCAATCATGTCATAATTCATATTCAACTCATAGTCATTAGACATAACACTACAACAGTCACCTAATACACTCAAGTACATTCCAACTATCTCAACACATATGTGTTATTATAATCATCTCAAAACAAGATCATTCATTCAGGCATCTTACAGACACATACTCATATCATGTGAGTAATCAAACATTCAAACAACTGATAGGCATCATAATAGACACCAAACACCAATTAAATGACATAATCAAACATTCAAGCACAAATTAGATGACATAAGAAATCTCATACTTTAATGTATCTCAGGGGAGGCTATCTTGTCTGCACAATCAATCTAGATTAGCTTGATATAACTTCACGACATATCAACTCAAAAATAAATAATTTCATGATATCCATAATAGTCACTAGCTAACATGTTCACATCATACGCACATAAACATTTTCCATTTATGTATAGCAATCACATATGTATGATCAGTCTAGATTAGTACAACACAATGTCACTAACAATTCGACTCATACCTTAATTTCATAACCCTAACCATCTTCATAGGCCAATCCAATTTAGCATGATACATATAACATCAAGATGTTAATGTCATAACCCTAATCATGAAGTTACTAGCATATAACAACAACAAGTTATATATCATGCTCATCAACAAAATATAACCTAATCATCAGGATATCTATCATACAATAATAACAAGTTAACCTTTAACATACTCATCAACAACATATAACATAATCATCAAGTTATCTAGCATAAAACAACAAGAGCAATGCATACAACCATAGGCTACTACCTCTCATGATTATCTAACACATGTGCATATGACTACACTAATCAACTAGCATCTATCATGTATGTAACCATAACATTAATAGACATGTACATAAACCTAATGTATATAACCCTAATGCATATAACAATCCATTAACTAACATATTTACATGCCCAGCATCCAAACCTATATGACAACATGCTCTTGCCTCGAGGTCCAATGTTGCAAGTTCACTTTAATGATATGCATTTCCTTCTCTATATCAGCCAACAGATCAGCAACATAACAACCAACAACATCATGATGACCTAATTGCATACAATGACCTCATAATGCATGTCTGACCTACCCATACATGCATAAAAATGCATATACAACCATACATGCATGACGACACATCCCACAACAACGCCCTCAACCTTCACATGGTGACATCACTACAACCATGATCAACACCATGTAAATGCAACACGCACATGGACTACAAGCATAAGAAACACATATCCAACTAACATGGATTCATGACCAACGCATAACCCATCCATTCTGAGGGTTGAACCATGCTCTAACACCACTCTGTGGTATCATATATGATCCAAAGAGAGCACAACCCACTTTGATACCACTTTATAACCTCCTCTTCCCATATCTACCCAAGTAACTGGCCAACCGGTGTGACGAGAGGCTACTATGATATGATTCAACCTCCTAGGTATCCTTAAGGAAGTGGAATCAACAGAAACCCATCAAACATACCTTCCACATCAGTAAAAAACTCTCGGGAGCCATCCCAACCACTCAAGTATCTTGCCCCTAGGTCCCACTGTGTTTCTAATATATTAAACCTCTGGATGCTCCCATGCTATGGGAATTCCAACATCGAGGGAGCTTTGGATGCTCCCACAATCTTGCATGCTTGCGTTGAGGGACTATTTCTAGCAGACTTGTGCCAGAGGCCGCAGGATTTAAGGCATTTTTCAAGCCTAGAATTCTGAGCACTTCCCAGAACTTGCTATAACTTATGGAATCCATTAAAAACACGGTGAGAAGACTAATAAACCAAAAACTAACTCGAAGACTAGGCCTGACCATCCCCAACCGGGACTAACTCTCTGTCAAACATTTAGCATCAATGCAATCTGCAGGTCTAGGATACAAGACAAAGCATGAATGATTAAAAAATCTTAGGATACATGACAAGAAGGATCATCACCTTCTTCCTTAAACTGTTATGACATCAATTAGGTATTGCATCCATCATTTTAACAATTACAAGTAAATACATGAAATAACCATGACATGAACCAGTCACTTAATCATGCTTATAACCAACATAAAACAATGAGATAAAAACCATTAAATCCACATATAAATAAGTACAAAAGCAAGAGATCTTAGCTTTTATTAAACATAGGCAAATCTGACCAGGTTCAAGACTTCCACGTACCACCCAACCGTAGAAATGGATAAACCAAATCTTTCTTTTAGTCAGTCCTCCTCGTGCCATATTCCAAGCATGAATATGTAATCTCAAGGAAAACCCAATCCAAAAAGAACCAAGGGAATCCAGAGGTTAAACCACCTCCACCCTCACCAAACCATGATCATACCAAAACTGTTGCTTCGATCACGAAATTGAACCGAAATGGAATGCCATCTAGAATCCATCACTATCCATGAGGAATTTTCCATCTCCTTGTCTACCACAATCCAATCCCAGATCACTAGGCCCTAAATTAAGACACCAGCCTCTCAGGCTTTACCACAATCTACAATGGATCACTAGGCCCTAAATTGAGACTCCACCCTTAGGCTTTACCGTGTATCTTGCCAAAACCTCAAGGGATTCCTAAGCCTTTGGGAATGAACCTTGAGACCACCTCCACCCCGGATTTTGAAATCCATCTAACAATTCCAAAGCTCAAACCGAGATCAACATCACAACACACCATGGCATTCGGAAAAAGGCAAGGCTAGGCTGAAAACCACTATCATAACCTGACAAAACAATACCACCGATAGAAAGAGAACCATACACCAACATGCTAAGCCATGCATGTCAAAACAAGCTAGTAAATCACATATGCAATATGTTATCTGCAAGTATTCCTGTTGAAGCTGCTTGATCCTACTCTTCCTTGCTTGATCCTTGCTTTCCTCCCTTTCCCTTTGCTTTATTTTCCTTCCTTGCTCCAAATTTAGAGTGCTCCAAGAAAATTCTAAGTGCCCAAGAGTGAGAGAGAGAGAGAGAATATTGAGAGAGCTCTAAAACTAAACCAACCAAGCTTACACTCACCAAGCTTGCCAACTAATCCTCATAAGCCTTTTTATCAATGAGGCCTCTATTTTCTTCAATTTCCATTATTTTCCTTCATTTTCCTCCTCACATGCAACCTGTGACCTTTCACCTCCATTTTCTCATATTTTCCTTTGTTTTCATAAAAAATGTGCCAAAAATTCCTTTTGCCTCTTTAATGCCTTTACCTTTGCCAATTTTCTTTAGCCATAAACACATTCATTGATGCCCACCAGCATAACTTTACCCAACATTTAGCTTGGAATAAGTGTCCCTTAATCATGGTCTTATTTTATCTTTATTAACTTTTATTACATGAAATTTTCACGAGGGTTGTTACAATTGAATTAACTTAGCTAGGCTCCTATTTTTTAGGAATCAATTAAAGTAAAATGAACTTTAACTCATTAAATTGAATTGAGTGTTCTTAGCTGAGTGACAAGTATTATGTCACCTCAGTTAACTCCTCCAACTTGTCTGTTGATGTGGAAATTCGAATTTTCTCAATTTTAATTAACGAAAAAATCAAAATTGAGACTTTCTTGCTGCATTTTCAACAAAATGTGCATATATATATGAATGAGGTGTTGGATGATATTCATTTCACACCCTTGAGAATCAAGGAATGTGTTGGTTTCAAGTAATTTGAGTTATATGTTTGGATATGGAAACCTCAACATATTTTTGAAAACATTAGGAGTTAATAGAATAGGATTCTTCTATTGTAGAGAAAGCTTAATGGTTTTCATCCTGGGATTGAATTGACCAGTGCATCAACAAACGATTTCCTTAAAATCAAACACCTCAGGAAGACATGCAACATTATTCAATCCACTATTTCAAATCTTGTTATTTTGTTTCTCCTTTGGACTGAAATTCAAATACCACTGATAGAAATTCAACCAATGGAAGTTCCCATTATGTCGTGCAAATGAATTAGTTGTATCCTCGCAAATAACATCCTTATTTATTTTACTTGCAATATTTCTTATTTGTTCAATGCATTTAGATATATGTGACATATCAATGATACTTTGCAAAAGTCTTAGTTGTATAAATCTTGATTTATGGTAACATTTAGTAACACATCCCTTCATCACATACCACATTCATTGGACCATGCAAGAATGATAATGAGAAGTTAATGACCCATGGCATGTATTTAAGTGGTGTGCCAAGTGATAATTCACATAGTGCAATATCAACATCTTTTCACAATCGAGATTGAACTTTCTTAATGAGCTTCCAACTAGCCTCAAAAGGAGAAAGAAATTGATTTTTCACTAAGTATGGAGTATAAGCAGAGAAGTCATTTTGATATAGTATTATAGTATGTCTTGTCCAAAACCTTCACATGTGTGGAGGAATAGATGTGTAGAGAAATGGGTTGTGTGGGGGAAATGAACAAGTGAATCTTCCAGACACTTTAAAAAATGGAGTAGTGTGTGGGTGATTAGTGTCTAGAGCAGGGAATGTGCAGAAGGCGGGGAGGTGAGCGGGTCACAAGGTCATGAAAATGTTTTGCATCCTACTTTTGAAATTTGGGGTAAGGATAAGTGATACATCATGTGATGATGATACACAAAAATAGAACAACAATAATAAGACGTCTAAGTGCATTGAAAATATCTGTAATGCATTGGATGGACTTTTAGTACTAATAAGTGCACCTTTATTGTTTTTCAAGGTGCTAATATTGTATACACACTCAACACTCAGGTGATTATCATTTTTAGACACACTATTAAAAAAAAATTATAAATTTATTTTTCTATTACATAACCAATTTTTCAAAGTGTATACTTTGATATGTGCACCATGGTTATTAATTTATTTTTCATTGTCACTTGAGTTTAAGAAAAATAAAATATTAGCCTTTTATTCTAATAACGATTCTTGGTGTGTTTTACTTGTTAAGAATTGGGACATTATTGCAAGTAAATTGCACTAATATAAAAATATCCACCAAAATTTTCAACTACCTACCTCGACTAGAAACCTATGCAATAAACAAAGGAAAAATAATTTTTTTGGAGATGTTTTATAAAAACCTCTACTATAAACAAATAAGGGATAAAATTTTCATGGAGGTTCCATTAAAACCTAGTAAAAGCGTTCTCCCTTTAGTGTCATTCTTAAGAAACTTCATTTAGTTTTAGTTTACTTTTTTTTGAGTGCTTGGTTTCCCCCCTTAAAATCCTTTAGCACATTATTCATTATGCCCCAATATATCTATGTCTTCATTCAAATCAAAAGTATGCTCCTCTTTTCCCATGGAGCATATAATAGATGGTGGTGGGATGTATTGTTAAGACATTCTATGATTCCAAGGTCATCCGTTAAAAACTCTATGGGCAAACATCTAACCATGTTAAAGGTTGGTGTGACGAGTCAGAGTTTGATCCCTAGGTGATTGATTTTGATGGCTTAGATGACCCTAGTTTGCAATTTCTCAAGCCAAAGGTTAAACATGTAGTCATCACAAGACTCACACAATTTAACAAAATAAAAAGTATGGTACTCTTTATTTAGTGATGATAACCATCCAAATAACTTTTTCAAAAAAGTTGGTTCTTTTTTAGTTAAAACATTTTTTGATGTAATACCTATATAATAAAAAATTAAAAGTAATTTATATTAAATAATATTTTTCATATTTCACATTCTATCTTTAGTTGAGGCCAAAATGCTATAAAATTGATAGAGTTGCATGCAATAAACTTAAAGGAAATCAAATTCATAATCCTAAGGAAGATAGAAGGTCATAATTATGGTGCTCAAAGGAAGTATATAGATGAATTGAGAAATTGAAAAATCTCTTATTACAATTGGATTATTTAAAAAAAAATCCTCAATACTCTTGGATTATGTAATTTAGTGTGTTGGGATTTTGTAATTTAGAGTATGTGTGTGCCTACATGTGTTGTGTGTGTATTTTTAAGTAAAAATAAATTTAGAAAATTTTTCATGATTAAAATATCTTGCACCTTCTCTTCCATTATTCTTGGCACATAAAAAAAGGAAAAACACAATTGTATTTGTAAGACAAAGTATAAATGTTTCCATGTTATTTTTCGTTCCAAAAATTTGAGTGTAGATACCAACCACAAGGCATTGCAAATTAACTAAAACCTCCCATAATTCATGGAATCAAAACACCCATTAATTGACTTTCGAGTGTTATCTACTCATTATCAAGTTGTAACAATAAATTAATTTCAAAAACATTGGATCTAGGGGATTGTTATACATGCCATATTGTAATTCCAAGCTACCTACCATGCTTATATTATTGACACTAACAATTTTTATAACTAGATCCAAGAAATTATCAATTTAAAGTGGCAAACACCTCTCATAATCATAATAGTAAGCCATTGGAATGTAGATCATACCAAACAATGCATAAGAATCATGTAAAATATGAAATTCTATTGTATAAAATTTATATCATTACATCAAGATAATAGTAGCAAAATGGAACTCAAGTATGACAGTAAATACTTTCTTTATCTTAAAAAGATAAATCTAGACACTCAAGATTCTTTACAAGATTACTTAAACTATTTTATTGTGTCTAGTCACAACGAGAAAAACAAAAAAAAAAAGAGTATTGAATGCAACAAAGTATATTGCACAATCAACATGAATGTAACAACCCTATCTAAGTAAACAAAAAAGTTAGATCACTTAGTTTGAGGTCAAAGGAATTGGAGTACATAAATATTTATTGAAAACCTTTCAAACTTTCATTAGTTCCTCCGTGATCGCTCACAACAAATATATTCTCCAAAAAGCTCGTAAATTTATAGTACACCAAACTTGGGTTATCAATATATAAACGCACTCAGTGAAGCACGTTAAGGAACTTTGTGTTGCCTTAATTTTATCAAATATTTTACAAATAAAGAGTATCGATATGAATAAACATGAGGTAAATGTAACCCAAGCAAAAAGGTTGATAGCCTAGAGAACTTTGAAGAATATTCTTATGATAGAAATTGTGCCAATATTCATTGAAAATCGCTAGAGGCCTTCTGTTACCTGCGATGCCATATTAGACATTAGTTGCGACATCTCACGGATAAGACTCTATCAGAATCAATCAAGCCTCAACACAAAATGCGTGAAAGAAATATATGGAAGAATGTCCCATACTAATACTCATTCCGCTCCATAGAAATCGCAATACCCTAAAGTGGCTGGTCACGAGTCACAACCTAAAAAGTTGACAGAAGGGTTGGTATACATCATAACCCTAGTCGATGATTGAAATGCAATAGAGAGAGAATTACCGATAATTAATTATGAATAGCGGAACTAAAAGTTTCAAAATCGCTGAGATATCAAAATCTGGAGTAAGGAAAATGACTATGCTATTAAAATCCAATCTCTCATGTCTCTCATCCTCTCGACAATAAGGTCACGGAAAGATACTCGATAATCCCAAATGTATGGTACAAATTCTCCCGCTGGTTGTTGAAGGCACACGTCAGTTGTGGATGGCACATAATTAAAGGGACTATTACCAATTTCCTAAGTAACTACATACCCGACAGACAACACTATAATTCTTCACATTTGGTGGAAAGGAGTTGTTGCCACAGGGAACAAATCAGATGTGTAAATAATAATAACAAAAACGCAGCGGGGGCCAAGGCGGACAGGTTGTGACACAAGTGGTGCAATTCCCGAGATTCTACCGTCAAGATTTGAAAGGATGGAATTGAACAATCGGTTAGTTAACGACAGCTAATTAATTTGGACACCGTAGCGTTCTTTGTATGTGAAAAGATGTATGGCATTTGGATTACAATTGTGTAATGTGGACAGGTACTGATCCCCACCTTCTGCTGTCTTTGTATGTGAACACTGGACACGGCTCAGATTGGTCGCTGCACATGGCTGCAGGCTGGTGCACCTGATAGCGTTGGAGGAAATTAAAAACCACAGTGCTCTAATAAATTATTTGAGGCGTTAACATCTTGGGATTGTGTAAGGATTCGAGCCCTGTATGGTATTTGGAAAGGGAGAGGCGTTAGGGATAGAGTCTCGAGAGCGGGTAGAGAGACTTTGAACTTGGGAGTTGGGAAGACGGAATATGATATCTTCTGATAGTCCCCACCGCTGTGCAACTAATATATATAATGCTATAGGGCGATTAATATATACACTGTTACGTCATATTAATCATTAATATGCGGGGGGTAAGATATGCCATTTTTAAGATAATGTAATTGCTTAAATCCGACTAATAATATATATTACATCAGCGTTAATGACCCTTTAATATTATATATATTGGTTGCCGCACCCTTTAACATTATATATATTGGTTGCCGCACTGCTGCCACTTGTACAAGCCATTTGTGAAAGCCCATCCGTTCGATGTCCGCTGTCTCTTCCCCCTCATAATGCATTGTACGGAGCTTCAAATTAGGTATTCGAAAATCATTCTAACAGTGAAATGAATGTTCAAATAATTCGGGTGGGACTTACGTGAATGGTCACCGCGGCGGCGCCCCGGATGAAGGGCCCCACGTGCCGGGTGTCCGGCCTCCATCATATTCGAATTCAGGAAGATTGTTAGGGAAGTCAGGCATTTCAAGAAACGTCGTTATTGGGTGGACCGCCAAACATACAGTCAGCGATGCCAGACGATGCAATGGGGCCGATCCGTACGGGTGAGTGAAAGTGGGAATCGGGATCATGCCCCCCGCATTCATCGGGATTCGGGGGAATGTATGGCAGTAGAAAAATTCCCTGCCCCGAGGCTCAATCTCACGTCTCTGAATTATTGCGTGCTCTCTCCAGCAGAGCATCAATTCAGCGAGCTGTACTGACATCATCATCATCCAAATTTGACCAGCTGACTTCAAACAAATTTCCCATGCCGTCACTGTAATATTTAATAATTTTATAGTGGGCCCACAGATATATAAAACCTAATTTGCGCTGGAAGAGACTTAAACGTTACAGTACCGTCAGGTACACTCTGCCATGCCTCCATTGACCTATACCTTCCTGCCTGCAACTTCAATGAAATAACATCCGCTATATTTTCACAAACGGCAACATACCCCAAAAAGAAAAGCAAATCAAATAAAGTGGTTATCATATGCTTATCACCTTAACAGGTTACGCACATTACAAAATCTTTATTACTTTTTTATTGTTCTGATAGTGCTCCATTGGCACATCAGAGGGTTGGTTGGATTTTGGATTATAAAAAAGATTGTTGTGTTAAACTAAGCTTTCAAACTTTTGAGAAAATATTAATAGATATGGTGGCGGAAGCATGCGAAGAGCAATTTGATAACGATTGCCTATCCGTCCGCCAAATAAGTCAAACGTTACATTTTTAAAATGCTTTTTGGCCCTTTCATAAACGTTGTATATGAAGTTTGAGTGTCCCTCCCTTATTTACAGTTTTCTCACAAAATCCTCGTGTCAATGTTTTCCACGGAAGAATAAATGATTATTGTGAACACATGACACTTATTTAAATTACACGATCAAACTAAAGGTCAATAATCTCTATTATTATTCAGTTAAAACTGATGTATAATTATTTTAAATGTCAGCATAATAATTTTATTATTATTATAGAATTGTTATATAAAATAATTATTATAGTAATATATCTATTATAAAAGTTATAAAAATGTATGTGTCAATGTTTTCCACGAAAAATTCAATTATCGTCTGGCACATATGACATTTATTTAAATTACAGGGAATCAAACTAATGGTCACAATCTTTATTATTATTATTCATTTAAATAATGTATAACTATTTTAAAAGTAAATTGTTATTATTATTATAATTTACTTCTTATTATTATAATATTGTTATTGAAAATAATAAAAATATTTATTATTACAAATTATAAAATATTTAAAAACTTATGAAAATGTATGTGTGAGTGTTTTCCGCGGGAGAATCACAATTGTTGGGCACATGTAACATTTATTTCAATTACAAGCTTTCAAAGTATATATCAACCTCTTTCTATTATTATTATTATGTTAAAAAGATCTATAACTATTCCAAAAGTTTTTATTATTTTTAAATTATATTATTAAAAATATAATTATTTTTTTGTTATTAAAAATAATATAAATATTTATAATACTATAATTTTTAAAATGAAAAGTAGAATTTTAGGAGAATTAATAATTTTCAAGGATGTGTTATGATTATTACACAAGATACAATTATTATTGGTTAGGGAATCAAATTGTTTACAAAATTACTAGACTTAAAATCTTTTGACATATTATTTTAAAATTTTAAAAGAAAAATATTGACACATTTCTATTGAACTAGCATAGATCCATGTTAACTTTGGATTTACCAAAAATCTAGAAGAATCAATTTTTTTTATATGCTAAATTTTTTTAGCATTCAATGCTTGAAGAAATATGTGTACCTCCAAAAGATGTGATCCTTCTTTCTAAATTGAATAATTATCAGCAGAACTTCAAAAACGAAAATTTTTAAAGGTGGTAGGCATGGATACGCTAAGGTGGGGGTATGAAGAAAAGGGTACCTTCACAACTAAAGAGGCTTACAAAATTATTATAAAAGACAAAGTTATAAAAGACAAATTATGGGACAAAATATGGAATCCTCCAATCTGGCCGAAGGTTTCCACTTTTCTATGGCTTTTGTCACATAATAAAATTCTCAACTGGGACAATCTCAGGAAAAGGAACTTCGCTGGTCCATCAATATGTCTCAATTGCAAACAAGAAGAGGAGTCGGCTCTGCATCTCATGCAAACCTACCCGCTAGGAAGACAACTTTGGGAAAAAGTCACATTCCGCTGTCGGAAGGAAGGTAGAGTGATGGGGGATATTAAAAGCACTTTGCGCAACTGGGCCCAAAAGCCTTATCAAAGCAGCGTTTTAAATACTCTTTGGCAAATTACACTAGGACTACTGATGTGGAATATATGGAAGGAGAGAAACAGGCGGATTTTTAAAGATCAAGCAATGACAATGGAGCAGATATGGAAAATGATGAACCAAAATATCCAAGAAACTCTTTCCATTAAAGGTTGGTCCCAAGAGGACTTGCCTTCTACTACACAGGAAAAAGCTGTATGGAACAACTGGCAGATCCAATTACAGAATCCGAATTCTTCTAAAGAAAACTCATCCAGGCATCAAGAGTCCTCAACCCGCTAGACTCCTCCGCCCATCAATGTATTCCAACTCAACTTTGATGGGGCGTCGAAAAGGAATCCTGGAAGTACGGGATATGGTGGAGTAATAAGAAATCATTAGGGTAACCCTCTCATCACCTTCTTTGGCTCAATTGGTTGGAATACAAATAATGCAACAGAACTAGAAGGACTATGGAGAGGGCTTAGTATAGCGCAGGCTCAAAAGCTCCTCCCTCTTATGGTAGAAGGGGACTCTTAAATCATCATTAATATGGCCTCAAAGCTACAACAAGGTTCAGCGGTACATAAGGTGAGCAGCAGTTGGAGAATGGCCACTCGACTTGAGCTTCTTCAACAATGGCTCAACAATAATCAAGCCATCTCCTTCAAGCATATCAGAAGAGAAGGGAACAAGCTGGCAAACTTTCTTGCTAATTTAGGAGTGGACAGGGGAAAGGAATTCTTTGAAGGGCCACTACATGGCATAGCTTCGAAGACAGAACTTTCCACCTTTCAATCTATATTATCAAGAGATATGCAAGCAAGGGAAGAATCACACCCGGATGCGGGTGACCTTAATTAGTGATTAATGGAATTTATGAAGCAGACACGCGTAGCTGGCAGTTTGCAGGTGGACAAGAGCAAGCCAAAGGCTATTTATCAGCGCGAGGTGAAAGGACTTCAATGTCATTTATTTCAGGTGCAGTCCCAAGGTACACAACTGGGAGATATTTGGATGGCGAGCCAGTTTCAGATGGCATTCACCCTGGTCCTTTTATGGTTGCCTGATGAGAGCCCGCTCTCAAGGGAAGTTGCATTCTCTTGCTCGGATGCGCTTAAGGTCTATTGCAGGAGCTGTCTTTGGTCGTCTTGCTCTTGGGAGAAGCTGCCTTGTTCTCAGGCGAAGCCGCCTTGGAATTCCTTTAGGCTGTTTGAAGCAGTCGCTAAGGGATCCAATTCTGACTTCACCTTTTTTGTTTGGCTTCTCAGACCTGTCTGTGGTTCATATTTTGTTTCCATCCCTGATGTAGTCATCGGGGTTGAGAGCTGGGTTCACATAGCTACGAATAAGCATTGTCGGGTCGTCGAGTCTTTCGCTGGTGGGTTCAGAGTTTGTGTCTTGCCCTTTTCTTTCTGGTCTTCATTCTAGGCTCCCACCAACTCTCAGTCTTCGTCACATCACCCCCTGTCTTCGGGCTTGTTTGTCACACAGCAGCATTTGCACATGACTCCTCGTCAAAGGGGAATTCCCAGACGCGAGTGAAATTCGGGTCTCCGGGGAGGGTTGGGAGGGCGAGTTAGCCCTGCTCCTCATCGCATATCACCGCTAGCCATAGCCTCGCCTTCCTCGCCGACCTCTGAAGAGTCTGGTCCTTCAATAAATAACTCGGTGCAGTCAGCCAGATTCAAATTCAAAAGCAGGTTAAACAAACCACTAATCTCAGCTTTGGTCACTGTCATCTTCTCCGAGGAAGATGAGGAGCTCGTCAGCTTAGAGGCAGCCTCAAAGGAACAATCGCCTTCTCTGACGGTCAATTCGTCGCAGAGCCGTCTGGAGGAAGATTTCTCTAATGCTCCTTCAGAGGGGAGGGAAGGGGATTCTCAGGACATGGAAAGAACACAGCGGGCCTCATCTCAGGAGAACATTATGGAAGGTGAGCCAGCTAACACTTATGCAAATTTACTGTATCTCAAGCTTCCTCTGGAAGGAAATTCAATGGAGGTCGAAGATGGAGTGATGGTTACTTGGGAGCGTGCCCCGGACAAGGACAATGAACAGGGTACTGGTGAACCCAAGTAAGTGTCAGTACAGTGCTTGCAGCATCAGGGTAGCTACTCTGTTTTGGTTTTCCAATTTTCTTGGTTTAGTTCCAGGATGTTTGGCAACAAATATCTCCAGCTTGCGGCCGATCAGATGTAGGGATTTTGCTAATTTGGCTAAAGCCCAGCTATTAGTCATGTTCTCCTCTTTGTAATCTGGCTATTAGCCTAATTTTCAGTCCTGTAAGGTTTATTTTTGGTTCCATCTAGGTCTGTTCTAGTTCTTTAGGCAATGTTCAACGTTCTTCAAAGCAGAAGGAACACCCAGTTTTGTACATATTTTTTTGCTTTTTAATATCAATAGCATAGTCTTCACTCAGAAAAAAAAATAAAGAAAAATAAATAAATAAAAAATAAAAAATAAAAAATATCCCAATTATAATCTACATTGCTTTATTTTGTTTTGTTATTAATATTTTTTAAATGTGGCATATCAACTTCAATTGAATAAATTACACATGTCTTTCACATTCAATTGAACTATAATATCAATATTATTTTGAAATTATACTTATCAATTCTATATTAAATAATAAGGAATTACACATTTACCTAGTAAAAAAAAATATTTTATTTTTCAATTGCTTTGATTCTCAATATCAATATTATTTTTATATGTTACATGTAAATTCCATATTAAATATTGAAAATTACACACCTTTCAAATACTAAAATAATAGAAAAGATGTGATCCTTCTTTCTGAATTGAATAATTATGAAGTTAATATGGATATATGTATTATATTAAAATATCCCAATTATAATCTACATTGCTTTATTTTGTTTTTTTATTAATATTTTTTAAATGTGGCATATCAACTTCAATTGAATAAATTACACATGTCTTTCACATTCAATTGAACTATAATATCAATATTATTTTGAAATTATACCTGTCAATTCTATATTAAATAATAAGGAATTACACATTTACCTAGTAGGAAAAAATATTTTATTTTTCAATTGTTTTGATTCTCAATATCAATACTATTTTTATATGTTACATGTAAATTCCATATTAAATATTGACAATTACAAACCTTTCAAATACTAAAAAAATAGAAAGTAATTTAAGTTACCTTATCTTTATAAAAACTTGGTGTGAAATTAACATGGAAATAGAAATAATTTATTTATAATAGACATTGGAAAATATTTTTCTTATTTCTATTTTTACATATTGTTAATTTATAAACCATATTGTATTATCTATATATATATATATATAATATATATAATATTTAATTTTGAGATTTTAAAATTCAATTATATTAAATATTAGTTTGACTTATGTATGATATAATTTTTAAATCTTTTTGATGATTTAGATGAATCTAAACCATTCTAGATTCATTTTAATTCTAGATCTATCAAGTGTCAAGAGGGATCAAATTTTTTTTCACCACTTGATTTCTTTTAAAGCATGGTAGATTTGTAGTTAAGATAGATCTAGGCCAGTTTAATTTTCCCTTTTAAATAAATTGTATTCCACAACAATACCATGAATACCATGGGTCAATGGCATAGGTTAAACCTCGAGCTCAAAAACTATTTATAACTTGACAAAGTCAAATTTAGCTTAACCTGATATGAGCTTCTTCTGGAAAACTGTGTAATATCATTAAAGTGCCTAACATTTAGGGTGAACAGTTCACTCATCTTCAGGGACAAAAAGCTATATTATAAATATGTAAAGTCTAAACCACTATTAAATACATTAGAAGATGTAAAAAATTGTAAATAATTATGAATATTAGTTATATATATATATATATAAACAGTGTAACATCTCTACCATACTATACCCTATCACAAACACAATCATAAAAAAAACATATTAAAAATAGTTTTAAATACTAAAAATACAATTATATAAAATCAATTTATAAAATACAATAAAATATTAATATTTTAGAATGTTTTCAGAGTTATAATCTGTTAGTGATTTTTTTTTATTTTATTTTTGGAAAAAACTATATTAACGCAAAACATAGAATATGGGCAATTTCTCCCCGAATATTTTTTCCATTAAATTTTATGTAATTACAATATATTAAAAAAATTATAATCAGTAAACATCAAAATTAATCTAATAAAAGATAACCATCACTCTATAAATATATCAATTATTAAGTAAAACATTAAGCTCTTATATTTATTAAGTAAAACATTAAGCTCAATTTTATAGATGTAATGCCGCAGGAAATAAAATTATCCTGTGTTATACAAATTATTAAGTAAAACATTAAGCTCAATTGTATAGACGTAATGCCGCTGGAAATAAAATTATCCAGTCTTATATAAGGAATTTACAAATATGAACGCACAGTAAAAAATAGTAAAAATAATGAATAAATACATAAGTTAAATAGTAAAAATAATGAATAAATACATAAGTTATCATATTGGTTTTATGGAAGTTATTTAATATAAATAATAATTAATACAGATGGTTGAATTGAGTTTTTGAGAGATTTTTCGGCGTAAATCACAAGATATTTTATCTGTTGACATGTTTGGAACCAACTAGTGTGGTTCATCTATCACCACAAGTTGAATTAGTAGATTAGGCTATGCATGTTAAATAGATAGAGCAGAAACTCCAACCATTGTATTCCTTGACCAAGTAACAACTTTTATGCATGTTAAATAGATAGAGCAGAAACTCCAACGGCTGTATTCCTTGACCATGTAACGGCTAGATTTCAATGGATTAGGGGTATAGCCATTATTTAATTAAAAAAGTAACTTAGGTTAGTTAAATTCTTATTAAAGCAAAAGTAAATGGACACTTTTTAACCACTTATAATTATAAATATATCTTAAAAAATAATTTATTTTTAATATATATATTTATAATTATAAGTGGTTAAAAAGGGTCCATTTACTTTTGCTTTAATAAGAATTTAACTAAACTAAGTTACTTTTTTAATTAAATAATGGCTATACCCCTAATCCATTCAAATCTAGCTTTTGTCAATATAGCAGTTCCATGGTGAAGGAATACAACGGTTGGAGTTTCTGCTCTATCTATTTAACATGCATAGTCTGATCTCCTCATTCAACTTGTCTTGATGATGAACTACACTGGTTAGTTCGAAACATGTCGACAAATGAAATATCTTGTGATTTGCGCCGAAAAATCTCTCATCTATTTAACATGCATAGTCTGATCTCCTCATTCAACTTGTGTTGATGATGAACCACACTGGTTAGTTCGAAACACGTCGACAAATGAAATATCTTGTGATTTGCGACGAAAAATCTCTCATAAAATTAATAGAGAATTTAAATAAAATAATAAAATATAAATTTCGTGTTAAAAATTAAATATTTTATGTTATTTTTTAATAATATATTTTATTTTTAATTCGAAAGTGTATTTAATATTTATTAGTATTATAAATGGTAATGAAAAAACAAGTAATATATTAATTAAAGAGGTTGTTGAGGTAATCAATTGCATTATTTACATTCAGGTTTGTTGAGATTTTTATTTTATTTATTTATTTATTGTAGAATTGAGACTTCTGTGATTTGTCATAGTTGTAAGAAGAGCTTCGGCGTAAATCACATAAGAAAGAATTTTGTCGACGCGTTTTGAACCAACTAGTGTGATTCATCATCAGGACGAGTTGAAGAAACAGATCTGGCCTAGCAGGTTAAATAGACTGATGCAGAGACTCCAACGGCTATATAACGGCTAATTTTGACCCTAGGACCTAGCTCAACTATTTAATATTATTATTATTCTTATAATATTAAAATACAATATTTCATTTCTCAAATTGGTAAAATTAGGTATTATGCATAGAATCTTACGCAATTTATTAATTAAATAACATTAATAAACTAATATTAATGGTTATTAGTTTATTAATATTATTTAACCATTAATATTAGTTTATTAATGTTATTTAATTAATAAATTGCGTAAGATTCTATGCATAATACCTAATTTTACCAATTTGAGAAATGAAATATTGTATTTTAATATTATAAGAATAATAATAATATTAAATAGTTGAGCTAGGTCCTAGGGTCAAAATTAGCCGTTATATAGCCGTTGGAGTCTCTGCATCAGTCTATTTAACTTGCTAGGCCAGATCTGTTTCTTCAACTCGTCCTGATGATGAACCACACTAGTTGGTTCGAAACGCGTCGACAAAATTCTTTCTTATGTGATTTACGCCGAAGCTCTTCTTACAATTATTTATTTATTTTTTATTTCTTCAGTTTTAAGGGTGTATTTTATGAAGAAACATGTGAGGTTGCCATGGGTTCTCCCCTCTCTTCTATCGTTGCTAATTTATTCATGGAAGATTTTGAATCTAAGGCTTTAGCTTTAGCTGGATTATAGCCAAAGCTATGGAAAATGTTTGTTGATGACTATGGAAAATGTTTGTTGATGATACTTTCATCTTGTAGCCTCATGATTGTGATAACTTAGATTTGTTTTTTCAACATCTCAATAATCAATCAAGATCCATCAAATTTACCATAGAGCCTGAAGTTAATGGTAGCTTTCCCTTCCTTGATGTGCTTGTCTCTAAGAAAGATTATGGTTCTTTCTCACACCAGGTCTTTCATAAGAAAACTCACACTGAGCAATATCTCTAGGTTAATTCCCATCACTAAACAACCCAAAACTTGGGTGTTCCCACCACATTAGCTACTCGACCTTTAAGGGTTTCTAATGAAAGTCATGTGGTGAATGAGAAAATTCATCTCCTTAATGTTTTTTAAAAGAATGGATATAATAAATACCAAGGTATTAGAGCTTTTTTAAAAGTGAGCCAGGGTCCTAGGACTGAAAAAGACTCAGGTGAATTGGCTTCTAGTGTCATACTTCCCTTTATCCAATGGGCTACCGACATGATTGCTCAAATTCTTCATAAGCACATTTTTTCTTCCACTTTTAGACCCTTGAACACCATTTGCAGCTCCTTCAAATCCCTCAAAGATCCTGTGGAGCCTAAAACATGAAGGGTGTTTATTTGGTTCCATGTTCTTGTGGGACCCCCTATGTAACGCCCTGCAATCATGGCGACCCATGGGCACGCCCACTGAGCGGGCGAATTGGTATTTCGGGCGAAACGGCTAGCTGACATGGGTGAGGCATGGGCGTAGATCAACTCAGCAAGTTGACAAGGCAAAAGTGTGGGCAAGAGTTGGCGTAGCGATGGTTTATAGTGGGAGAGCGTGGGCAAACCCACGAGCTGACCTAGCGATGGGGGAGTCACCTTGGTGGTAGGCCGATGAGCTAAAGGATGGTGAAATGATGTGATGGTTGGGCGAACACCCACACATTGGGTGCGCCAACGTGTTAAGTAGACCAAACGATGGCGAGTTGGGTAGGTCGGCCACCAAATGGTGAAACATTGTGGCGACCATACATATAGGCCAACGAGTTGGACAAGTTGGGGACAATTCACTCACAACAAATTCAACAAGTGAACTCGCATTTTTGGAGAGTTCTATGGTTGGAGGAAGTGCAAGGAGTTATGCGGACGAGCTGGGTGGATGCGCCTGCACGACGGGCAGAATGTGTGGAGGTAACCAAGTGAACGTGTAGACGTCGAACTAGTGACCCGAGTTGGGCACCGACTGAACGAGCATGCAATGATTGGGTGAGCGTGCACGGTAGGTAGGTTGGTGACCCGAGTTGGGCGCCGACCGAACGAACATGCAATGACCGGGTGAGCATGCATGGTGGGCAGGCCGGCCGACCCACTGAGGGCGTCGAGTGAACGGTTCGTGCAACGACCAAGTGTAGTGCGAAGGGTGACCCGAGTTGGGTGCGCCGTGCACGGTGAAACTAAATGGTGAGCCAGGTAATGGACGACCCGCAGTTGGGTGTGCCGGGCGCCAATGGAAAACAAAAGTGAAGTGTGGGTTGGAAAACAAAGGTGCGACGAGTGCACTCGAGTTAGGCAAATGACACGAACATGCGACAAGGTGAACGAAGTGTTGGGCGAGTCGTGTGGCGACCGTTCGGAGGTGCCGACGAGCTGGGCAACCGAGTTTGCTGAAGTTGTGAAAATTTGGCTAAGTGTAAATTTGGGGTTTCCTCCAAGATTTAGCTTATGTTATGAAAATGATTCGGGTGGACTCACATCAGGGAGTTGCCCCTCCCTTTATACTATTGTGCAATTTTTCATGTTATTATTGTTTATGATGAATGTTCATGGTTTTCATCTTGTATAAAGGATAAAGATAATACTTGGTAATGAAAAATAAACTAAGAACAAATGTTAGGCATAGTCCATGGCCATGATTATTGGTGAAGAGAAAAGGAACGGTGGTGCCGCACCTCGCTATAGAGTAGTTGAAAGACTACTGCCAGTGTAGGGGCGTGACAGGTGGTATCCAAGCTGATGTTCGGGTTGACGATGAAGAGCTGATCCCACTACACTATTGTGACAGTTGGTATCAAAGCTGATTCAGGTGAAGTGCAAGTGAAAGAAGTTGATCTCACTGTTACTTTGTAACAGGTGATATCAAGAGCTGATTCGGGTTTGCAGGGGAACCTGGTGAAAGGTGAATAAATATGAAGGGTGATTCAGGTTTGCAAGAAAGTGAATGGCAAAGATGGTAGAAGGACCTATGGCAGGTGAATCTAGGCATGATGCAGGTGAAGCTTTTCGGTACAAAGTTTTGGAACAGGTGAATATATGGAGTTCTGAATGGGTTGCGATGAAGATCGAGAATATGAAGATTCGAGAAGGTTGCTCGAAGATCAAAGAAGAACTTGAAGAACTCAAGGACCAATGTGGAAGTACGATGGATGATGAACTCCGAAAACTTGATGAGGAGATCCAATAGAATGGTCTTAGTCTTCAAGAACTGTTGGATGAGAGAGTTAGACTAAGGGAGAAAAGTGCCATGGTGGAGACTGAATTCAAGCAACTTGAGGAAGAGATGAAGAAGGACTTTCTCGGTAAGAAGGTCATTGTAATTGAGTAGGACGAGCTCGACTATATTGGCAAACTAGGGGACTACTACTTAAACAATCAGGTAGATGTTCGAAAGCTTAGTTTTATGGAAGTAGTCGATGGGCACTTGGTTGGTGCACTTGGGCAGAATGCAATGAAGGACAAGCTTGAAGGAAGTCAAGCTGAGCTAGGATCAAGTTTCTTAGAAAAGCCAAGCAAGGAAGTGAAGTACCTTAAGAGAGATGTCGGGTTGGAATATAATACAATGGACAGTCCTGAGGCCGAATTCTTGAGGAAGGTTGCTGATGTAAGACACAAAATAAAGTCGACAGAAGGAGGTGATGCCTTGAAGCTAAGTTTTGTGTAGGTGACCGTGAAAGGAAAGAGATTTGCAGTTTTGGTGGATACAGGAGCTACTCATAGCTTCTTAAGCAGGAAGGCAGCAAAGTCTTTTGGGAAAAAACTAAGATGGAGAAAGAGTGGAGTGCTTTCAAAGCAGTCAAATCTACCATGAAAGTTGTTACTAGTGTGATGGAGAACACTCAGGTGAGAGTGGGCTCGTGGTTTGGAAAATTGGACTTGAGGATCATGGACATGGATGATCATTCTATGGTGTTGCGGAAAGATTTCATGAAGCTTGCACAAGCCATACCAATGGTGGACCAGGACATTCTCTTGATCACAATTGAAGGAAGAACTATGTTGGTTCTGATGAATAGGAGGAGTTGCTTGGGGTATAGGCCAAGGATGAACTCTATGACTTTGTATCCCAAAGATACGAATGTGAAGCATGAGGATGTGGAGTAAAGATGACTTGGGAGTATGACTCAAACAATGAAGGAAGGGAAGTTGATTGACTTCGTTGCAAGAGTGAGGAAGAAGGAAGGAAGTGGGAGATTGATCTCACGAAACCTGAAGCACTTGACAGAGACATCTTCTACTGAAGATCTTCACAATAGAGTTGCAAATGAAGGGAGTCTGATTACTTCTTCAGAGGCAGTGGTTGGAGAGGATTATGTAGGTAGAGATCCAGTTGGCATAGTGGAGTTTTGCAGGTATGCCATGGGCACATATGACTTTGAGTTGACAAAAGACAAGCTTGAGAAGCTTGGGTGTACATGTGAAGAGGTTGAGGTTGTGCACTGATACTTGAGGACACAGTACCAATCTGATACATGGGTGGATGAGAGTCAGGGAGGAAACTTCTTGGCCCTCCTTTCTCGATAGACAACCTTGGAGATGGGTTGGTGCAGGGACCTTGATTGGAAGGGGTTGCACCACCTTGACAAGGGGCCTTGGGGAAAGGCTTCTTTATGATGATAGATTTGCAGGCTTGGATGCAGATGACGGATTGTTGTAATGGGTCTACTTGGTTGGACATCATGGGCAACTTGAGTCATGGACATTAGGTTGGAGACATGGAGCATGGTAGTCTTATGCAGGGACATTATGCAGAAGCACTTGTAGATGTGTCATATGGGCATCCAATGAGGAAGTGCCAAGGCAGGGATGTTGTGCAAGTAGATTTGCTGGTGTAACATGGAGATGTTTTGTATGAGCTGATGAAGGTGTTGTGCACTCTTGTACAACAAGACCATGGACTGGATTGACATGCTGCAGATGGGATGGAGATTCCATGGACCTGAGCATGGTTTTGGGGTAGATACTTGATCAAGTTGATGTTGTGGCAGAAGTGTGAGAAAAGATTGGTGATGGCATAAGGATGTGCATTCTTATGATTTGGGCACAACAGTTGGATTAGCTACCCAACTAGTTCGAGTCATAGGGTCTAGCAATCTGTAGAGATGTGTTAGCATTATGTTGGAGTATCATGACGATAGTTCATGACGAGACGACACATGGTGGAGACGGTTGTTTTTCATATGTTGCAGGGATGTTTGCAATATATGGACTAGTTGATATCATGGATCAAGGAGATGATTGTTCTGATGGTTTTGGCGATGTTGGATGGCCGGATTGTCGAGGACGATAATGACCTTGGGTAGGGGAGGATATAATGCCTTGCGGTCATGGTGACCCACGAGCATGCCCACCAGGTGGGCGAAACGGTAGTTTGGGTGAAACAACGAGCTGACACAGGCGAGGCATGGGCACAAATCGACTCAGCGAGTTGACAAGGCAGAAGTGCGGGCAAGAGTTGGCATAGCAATGGTTTATAGTGGGAGAGCATGGGCATACCCACGAGCTGACCTAGTGATGGGCGAGTCACCTTGGCGGTGGGTCAACGAGCTAAGGATGGTGAAACAATGCGATGGTTGGGCAGACACCCACACATTGGGTGGGCTGGCGTGTTAAGTAGACCAAACGATGGCGATTTGGGTATGTCCGCCAGCAAATGGTGAAACATTGTGGCTACCATACATATAGGCCAACGAGTTGAATGATTTGGGGACAATTCACTCACAAAAAATTCAACAAGTGAACTCGCATTCTTGGAGAGTTCTACAGTTGGAGGAAGTGTGAGGAGTTTTGTGGACAAGTTGGGTGGATGCACCTGCATGATGGGCAGAACGCGTGGAGGTAACAGAGCGAATGTGTAGATGTCGAACGAGTGACCCGATTTGGGCTGCGACTGAATGAGCATGTAGCACCCGAGTGAGCGTGCATGGTAGGCAAGCCGGGCAACCCGAGTTGGGCGCGGACCGAACGAACGTGTAGTGGTCGGGTGACCGTGCATGGTGGGTAGGTCGAGCGACCCACGAAGGGCATCGGGTGAACGGTTTTTGCAACGATTGAGTGTAGTGTGAAGGGTGACTCGAGTTGGGTGTGTTGTGCATGGTGAAATGAAACAGTGAGCCGGGTGGTGGGTGACCCATAGTTGGGTGTGCCTGGTGTCAGTGGAAAACGAAAGTGAAGTGTGGGTTGGCAAACAAAGGTGTGATGAGTGCGCCCGAGTTGAGCAAACGACACGAACATGCGACGAGGTGAACAAAGTGTTGGGCAAGTCATGTGGTGACCGTTCGGAGGTGCCAACGAGCTAGGCACTAAGTTTGTTGAAGTTGTGAAAATTTGGCTAAGTGTAAATTTGGGGTTTCATCCAAGATTTAGCTTATGTTATGAAAATTGAAGATTATATATATTGATTCGGGAAAACTCACATCAGGGGGTTGTCCCTCCCTTTATACTGTTGTGCAATTGTTCATGTTGTTGCTGTTTATGATGAATGTTCATGGTTTTCATCTTGTATAAAGGATAAAGATAATACTTGGTAACAAAAAATAAACTAAGTATGAATGTTAGGTGTAGTCCATGACCATGAGTATTGGTGAAAAGAAAAGGGTCAGTGGTGCTGCACCTCGCTATAGAGCAGTTGAAAGACTATTGCCAGTGTAGGGGCATGACACCCTACATTGGAGAAATTGGTCGTTCAAATAATCAAAGGATTCAAGAGTGTGTTGCTGACATAAGACATTGTAGGACTCACTCGTCATCTTTGGTCGAACATGCTGTGAATAAAAAGAACCACATTTGTAGAGATGATTCTGACGTCATTGCTAAGATTGATCATTTTCATCACTGTAAGTTGATGGAGTTCATCGAAATTGAAAAAAAGTCTAATATACTAAATAGGGATGATGGATGGAAGATCAACGATTGTTGGATCACATCCCTTTATTCCTAGGTGCATTCTTTTTTATTTCTCTCCCGCTCTTAAGTGTTTTTCTCTTTCCTTTCCATTCCATTTTCTTGTTTCTTTCTTCTTATTCTTTTTATGGTTAGTAGATTTCATTATTCCATTTCACTGTTTAGATATATTTTAGATAAATAGTATATTCAATAGATTATTATTATACTTAAATCAACTTATTTTTTTTAATTTGAATTTATTTGGTCTCATTCATTAGATTTCTTTTGGTTAATAAATAATCCTTTATATTCTTTGTAAATCCCTTTTCTATTTCATTCTTATTTGAAATTATATGTCATTTTAATCTATAAATTTATGTGTTCCTATTTTGTTCTTGTATTTTTATTCATTTATTCTTGTTGGAATTTTTATTCCTTTTTATAAAGCTTTTAGATTTATTTCTTTGAATATTTATTGATTTAGTTTTTATCATAAACAAAATTATCTTTTCATATTCTTATTTAGATCTCTTTCCTCTTTATTCTTCTATTATGAAATAAGAAAATATTAATAAATTAACAATCTAGAAATACTATTATCTATTTATTGTTATTTAATTGTTTCTATTTATAATTTTTGACTCTTTTTAAATAATTTTTTCATTTTTTAACATTCAATTTTAATATTATATTATTTTTTTCTTGGTTGTTATGGATTAACCATTGTATCTCTATTATATTTATTGGTTCTCTTGATCACACCACCATCTTTGTCTCAATGATGAACCACAGTGAGTGGTTCGAAAAGCGTTAACCATAAAAGAATTATGTGGTTTATCGAGAAAAGACTATGCATAAATCATGAATTATAGAAGCTTGCATTATGAGATTTTAGCCCTACATAGATGGGAGGTTGCTAACAAAGTTCATCTGTTTGAACAAATGCTATTAAAAGTTTCAAAGAAGATAGATGATGTAACGTTTTTCAAACATTATAGAGATGCATTGGTGGTTCTTGTTTTTGCTTGGATTAGTCATAAGCTCAATAAATTTAAAATTTGTCATATATTTTTAAAGGCCATTTTATTTCTCTTATGCTTTAAAATTTTCAGGATGAGAAGGGAGTTAGATTGTTGGACAACTAATCCATTAAGGGGCTGCGTGGAAAGTTCACCAAAATCCAAGAGACCACTTGATATATGAAGACCAAAGGTCACAAAAATGTAATATAAATGTATATCATTGTGAATAATAAAGTATCTTATACTTATCTTTCATATTCAGTGTATTCCATGTATGTTTAATATAGTATTAGAGCAGGCAAATCCCTTTCTAGCTCTAATATTAATTTTGTCATTTGCTTAACTTGTTAGATTTTCCATTTCGGCTTTCGCATTTCCTATTTCTATTACCAAACACACCCATCCTTTCTGGCTACCAAAGACACATGCGTCCTATCATATCTATTTCTGCGATGAACTACATTTACGTTGAATTTTTATATGTCAATTATTAAGTGTCGGTGCTTGATTCTCTGTATCCCTTGAATTTATGCAGACACTTAAATGACTCTCGATATGGGATTTACGCACTGAAGCAGTAATTTAAGTTGAACCCCGTGCATTGCTCCTAGTGTGTTGGTATTTGATGTATATGCTCGCACCTGTGTTGAAAATCCTCTTTATAAATGTGTTGATTGGTTGATATTATATGGTTTGTACCATTCCATATGCATTGACATTAGTTTCCTGCCCAAAATTTCATTGTGCCCAAATTGTGATTAATTCCTCAGTTCATTTTCTTTATATTCTATAAGAACGCCCCAATCTTTTATGTGAAATCTTCTGGTCTCTGTGAAACCTGTGACTTTAATGGAAGCGTTGTGATTGTGGACTGGCCTGGAAACCACTAGATAGAGAAACCATTCCTTCTCTTGTAGTTAGTCCTCATGGATTTTGTGGAAATTCCTATAATTATTTCTTAATAAGTCGTGAGTTTGACTAGGAACCATTATTGGCCTGAAAACCATCGATTTTGGAGTATCATCGCTCATGAAAACTATCGATTCTGCTTCAGCTTAGTTTACATACGAGACTTGGGTGCATTCTGCCCATATGTGTGCCTTTTGCATTTCTTCCAGCTGCCTGGATATTCCATGACGGTGGAATTATATATTCCTATCTCCTCGACGTAGGAAGGCGATATCTCTAGGGCCAATAGGCAAATCCAAATCACTGGATACAAGTTTATCGAAGAAATCTTTGGTGACAATGTCCTGAATATTTCCTTTGCATATAGAAACGACATGAAGGGTAAAAGCTAGCCATAGCATTAAAACTCTTAGTATACTAACAGGGAGAGTGGAAGAGGCATGAAATTTCCACTCAGCATCCTTCAGAAATATTGTATTCTACAATTTAGGAAGTGTCACGCCCGCAACAGCGGCAGTAGTCTTTCAACCGTGCCGGCAAGGTGTGGCACCACCTAACACTTTCTTTTTAACAATACTCATGCACATGGGCTACGCCTATCCACTTACTCCTACTTAGTTTGTGATTCTCAACCAAGTGTAATTAATTATCCTTTATACCAATGAACACCCATACTTTATTCATTATCAACAGCAATTATAAACGACACAACAATTACACAGTATAAAGGGGAGGGGCAACTCCCTGAACAATGAGTCCACCCAAGAATACATTAAGAATATAAGTTTACGATATAAAAGTATGTCTTGGCAAGACCAAGTCCCATACTTAGCCAATTTTACATCAATACAACTTTCGTGCACTCCTTGCACGCTGGGCGGGCACTCACCCGAGACGCCAAGACACCCTCGCCAAGTCTAGGCACAACCAACACTTTCGCACGATCAACCCAGGCATGTCTTGCTCAACGCGTTCACCTCTTGCCAAGAGCGTTTCCACCAAGTGCGTTATTCCAAGGAGAGCGCATGAGCTATGCGCTTGCCACTCCTCAAATCTGCGCACTAGAACCTATCTTCAAGAGAAAAGATACTATGATCAAATGTGTGTTGTTCGAATGATGAGTTTGAACACTCAACCAACAAGCATATATAAACAACTTTCATGTATGGGTGGGATGCTCAACCGACTGCACACACACCCCATACATGCATCGTTCGAGCGCTCTACATAGTTGGCCACACCACCAACGTTGGTCGGCCAATCCTCCACCGCAAATGCTCCTTGCATGGGTATAAACATTGCACAACACTTAGTCATTTCCATGTGCTCACATATCGTCACATCCTTCATCGCATATCGTCGCATATCGGTCGGTCGCTCCTCCATCGTTCGGTCGCACAACCGCCCATCTAACCTCCAACATGCACCCGTCATGTGCGTGCGCCCAATCGCCCAACGCCCAACCGTCGCACAACTTCGAAGGTGTTACATCCTCCTCCACCTGAAGTCGTTGTCATCCTCGACAACATACCATCCTCCAAGTTCATCAACATCCATGATGTCAATTCCTTGAGATACAGCAAACATCCCTGCAACATATGTAGAACTCCATCTCCACCATGTCTCATCTCAGCAACCAACTGTCACCAAGATAACCATACCAATGCACACATCCCATTGCTATGTCATATATCAGATATCCATGATCATCGACCACCGTGTCACAATCTCCCCATGCTGCTCTCCACCATAGAAGGCTAGTCCCTCCATCAAGCTACATGTTCACTGCAAAAATGTGTCAACTCCATCATGTCATCATTACCATGTGCACAACTGCCATGATACACCAACAAGTGCTAACACATCTCCACTATGTGCCAACATTTCATCTCAATAATCACATCAATCTGTCATATGTCCCATGTGAACCACTGCCATGATACTCCAACATAATGCCAACATGCCCCTGTGCACTTCTGGACCCCATGTGTGAACTAGTTGGGTAGCTAATCCAACCATCACATTCAAATCATGAGAGTGAACAAACTCATATCACCACCACTCGTTTCTCAAAACATCTGCCACATCCTGAACTCATCAAGAATAAACAATGTCCAGGTCCATGAAGTAGCCCTCATTTCATCTGCAACATGTCATGATGCTTGATGCCAAGCTATCCCTGCACCATCATACCTGCTCAACCTGCTTTAAGGACTCACTACCATGAGCAGCTAACAATGAGCCCCATCTTCTTGTCCAACTACGAAGATGTGGAGGGGTTAGAGCCTGAAGGCTCACCTTCACTAATCATCTCAATCCATTTATCAGGATCCTCAATCTCCATCCTTTGTAGATAAGTGACCTGGTCCTCCCCTCGAACATCCGGCCTCATAGATGCCTCATCATCATCATCATCATCCTCAACCACTTCTAGTCTTCTTGACAAATCCAAGATACTATCTGAAAGTGTCTTGATGACCAATGACTATTCAGTAAGCTTTGTCTCAACCATGGACAACCGCTTACTCATGTCACCCATTCTCTTCTCATCCTCCATTTGCATCACTGCCAACTTACAATCAGGCCTTGTTACTCCAATGGTAGGCACACCAATGGGTACATCTTCCCTTCCATCGTAAATGTATAGCTTCTTCAAATGTGGAACAATCATAGCATCATATTGTTTCATGAATTCCATCCCCAACACACCCTCATAGTCATCAATCCGCACTATAGCGAAGTCAACCTTCCCTGTCCATTCACCAAGTGTTGTGTCCACCTTTTCAGCTACACCAAGAACTTCATCCGGAGGAGAATTCACTGTCTTCATATGTGCCTTGATAGGTACATATTTCAGCCCAATCCTTCTCGCAGTATCTTCTCCCATGAAGTTGTGAAAAGCCCCACTATCCACCATAGTGAGTACATCAGCGCCTCCAACCTTCATCCGAGCATACTCCCACTTATTCCTCTTAGGATCCTTCCGAGAGATCACCTCTGTAGCAGCAGCAGCACCAAGTATTTGCATCATCCCTATAGAAGCACCTTCATCCTTCGCATTAGATTGTTCTATCGCAGCCACTTTTGGTTTAGAAGGATAATTCCTCACCGTATGTGGTCTAGCACATATCCAACACTTCAAGACCTTCTTCGTCTTCGAATTGTCATCTGATTTCGAAGCATCATCTTTCGTCTTCTCTTTCGACTTATCGGACTTCTTCTTCCTATCATCAGAAGTCTCATCATAATGCTCCACCAACCTGTCCACAGTAGCAAAAGCCTCTTCAAGTGTTCTAATCCTTTGTCTCTTCACCTCGTTGCATGCCCAAGGCTTCAACCCAATAATAAAATTGAACACCTTGTCCCTCTTCGCCATGTCAGGAAGTTCTAGGACCACACTTGCAAACTCCCGCTGATATGTCTGAAGGTTCCCTGTCTTCTTTATGAATTTAATCTTCATTTCTGCTTCCCATGTTTCATCCCGAGGACTAAAATGGGCCTGCAAAGCTCCTTTCATCTCATCCCACGAAGTGATGTCACTAGCACTACCACTGGAAATCTGGTCCATCCTCCTTTGCCACCACATCTTAACATCCTTTGTCAGAAACTGAGCAGCTACCTTGACCTTTGTCTCATCAGCAGATAGACCCAACCATTCCAAGTATTGCTCCATGTCCCATAGAAAGTTGCAAAGAGTCTTTGCACTCCTTGTACCATCGAACGATTCTGATTCCTTGACATTCACATGAGGTGCTCCTCCACCTGAGCCATGCCTCACGACCTTCTTCAATACCACGATCTCATCTCTGGCTTGATCAAGAGATTTCTTCAAGTCCACGATCTCTGCAAGGCCCTAGTCCCTTGCTTCTTCAACCTCCTTGACCCTTACTTCAAGTTGTGTACACATAAGATCAATGTACTTGTGTTGAGTTCGGAGTTCATCAAGCTCATCCTTCATCTTCAAAGTTGCTTCTTGCTCTTTCACGACCAAGTCAATCTTCTTATTCCAGTAAGCTTCCAAGTCCTCTATTTTCTCCAACAATTTCTCAATAAACCCAAGGGTAGTGTCCTTGGCATCACGACTAGACCCAATCTGAGACTCGGCCATTTCCAATAACCTCTTCCTTCTTTGCAACCTAGTCTCAACCATACAACAGCTTCACTTGCAACCCAAGTCCTTGATGCAACACTATCAGGAAGTGTTTCACCAACCACTTTCCCCTGCAAGTACCTGTCACCACAATCACTTCTTCACAAGCTTCAACACTTCATCAACCCGGTCCAACCGAGCTCTGATACCACCTGTCAAGGTGTGTATCAGCTTCAACCTTCAATACCCTAGTCATCAGCCTGCTCTGATACCACTTGTCACGCCCGTAATGGCGACAGTAGTCTTTCAACCGTGCCGGCAAGGTGTGGCACAACCGCACGCTTTCTTTTTAACAATACTCGTGCACATGGACTACACCTATCCACTTACTCCTACTTAGTTTGTGATTCTCAACCAAGTATAACTAGTTATTCTTTATACCAATGAACACCCATACTTTATTCATTATCAACAACAATTATAAATGACACAACAATGGCACAGTATAAAGGGGAGGGGCAACTCGCTGAACAATGAGTCCGCCCAAGAATATATTAAGCATATCAGTTTACAATATAAAAGTATGTCTTGGCAAGACTAAGTCCTATACTTAGCCAATTTTACATCAATACAACTTTCGTGCACTCCTTGCATGATGGGCGGGCACTCACACGAGACGCCAAGACACCCTCGCCAAGTCTAGGCACAACCAACACTTTCGCACGATCAACCCGGGCATGTCTTGCCCAACGCGTTCACCTCTTGCCAAGAGCGTTTCCACCAAGTGCGTTATTCCAAGGAGAGCGCATGAGCTATGCGCTTGCCTCTCCTCAAATCTGCGCACTAGAACCTATCTTCAAGAGCAAAGATACTATGATCAAATGTGTGTTGTTCGAATGATGAGTTTGAACGCTCAACCAACAAGCATATATACACAACTTTCATGTGTGGGTGGGATGCTCATCCGACCGCACACACACCCCATACATGCATCGTTCGAGCGCTCTACATAGTTGGCCACACCACCAATGTTGGTCGGCCAATCCTCCACCGCAAATGCTCCTCGCATGGGTATAAACATTGCACAACACTTAGTCGTTTGCATGTGCTCACATATCGTCACATCCTTCATCGCATATCGTCGCATATTGGTCGGTCGCTCCTCCATCGTTCGGTCGCACAACTGCCCATCTCACCTCCAACATGCGCCCATCATGTGCGCGCGCCCAATCGCCCGACGCCCAACCGTCGCACAACTTCGAAGGTGTTACATCCTCCTCCACCTGAAGTCGTTGTCATCCTCGACAACATACCATCCTCCAAGTTCATGAACATCCATGATGTCAATTCCTTGAGATACGACAAACATCCCTGCAACATATGTAGAACTCCATCTCCACCATGTCTCATCTCAGCAACCAACTGTCACCAAGATAACCATACCAATGCACACATCCCATTGGTATGTCATATATCAGATATCCATGATCATCGACCACCCTGTCACAATCTCCCCATGCTGCTCTCCACCATAGAAGGCTAGTCCCTCCATCAAGCTACATGTTCACTGCAACAATGTGTTAACTCCATCATGTCATCATTACGATGTGCACAACTGCCATGATACACCAACAAGTGCTAACAAATCTCCACTATGTGCCAACATTTCATCTCAATAATCACATCAATCTGTCATATGTCCCATGTGAACCACTGCCATGATACTCCAACATAATGCCAACATGCCCTTGTGCACTTCTGGACCCCATGTGTGAACTAGTTGGGTAGCTAATCCAACCATCACACTCAAATCATGAGAGTGAACAAACTCATATCACCACCACTCGTTTCTCAAAACATCTGCCACATCCTGAACTCATCAAGAATAAACAATGTCCAGGTCCATGAAGTAGCCCTCATTTCATCTGCAACATGTCATGATGCTTGATGCCGAGCCATCCCTGCACCATCATACCTGCTCAACCTGCTTTAAGGACTCGCTACCATGAGCAGCTAACAATGAGCCCCATCTTCTTGTCCAACTACGAAGATGTGGAGGGGTTAGAGCCTGAAGGCTCACCTTCACTAATCATCTCAATCCATTTATCAGGATCCTCAATCTCCATCCTTTGTAGATAAGTGACTCTGTCCTCCCCTCGAACATCCGGCCTCATAGATGCCTCATCATCATCATCATCATCCTCAACCACTTCTAGCCTTCTTGACAAATCCAAGATACTATCTGAAAGTGTCTTGATGACCAATGACTACTCAGTAAGCTTTGTCTCAACCATGGACAACCGCTTACTCTTGTCACCCATTCTCTTCTCATCCTCCATTTGCATCACTGCCAACTTACAATCAGGCCTTGTTACTCCAATGGTAGGCACACCAATGGGTACATCTTCCCTTCCATCGTAAATGTATAGCTTCTTCAAATGTGGAACAACCATAGCATCATATTGTTTCATGAATTCCATCCCCAACACACCCTCATAGTCATCAATCCGCACTATAGCGAGGTCAACCTTCCCTGTCCATTCACCAAGTGTTGTGTCCACCTTTTCAGCTACACCAAGAACTTCATCCGGAGAAGAATTCACTGTCTTCATATGTGCCTTGATAGGTACATATTTCAGCCCAATCCTTCTCGCAGTATCTTCTCCCATGAAGTTGTGAGAAGCCCCACTATCCACCATAGTGAGTACATCAGCGCCTCCAACCTTCATCCGAGCATACTCCAACTTATTCCTCTTAGGATCCTTCCAAGAGATCACCTCTGTAGCAGCAGCAGCACCAAGTATTTGCATCATCCCTACAGAAGCACCTTCATCCTTCGCATTAGACTGTTCTATCACAGCCACTTTCGGTTTAGAAGGACAATTCCTCACCGTATGTGGTCTAGCACATATCCAACACTTCAAGACCTTCTTCGTCTTCGAATCGTCATCTGATTTTGAAGCATCATCTTTCTTCTTCTCTTTCGACTTATCAGACTTCTTCTTCCTATCATCAGAAGTCTCATCATAATGCTCCACCAACCTGTCCACAGTAGCAAAAGCCTCTTCAAGTGTTCTAATCCTTTGTCTCTTCACCTCGTTGCATGCCCAAGGCTTCAACCCAATAATAAAATTGAACACCTTGTCCCTCTTCGCCATGTCAGGAAGTTCTAGGACCACACTTGCAAACTCCCGCTGATATGTCTGAAGGTTCCATGTCTGCTTTATGAATTTAATCTTCATTTTTGCCTCCCATGTTTCATCTCGAGGACTAAAATGGGCCTACAAAGCTCCTTTCATCTCATCCCATGAAGTGATGTCACTAGCACTACCACTGGAAATCTGGTCCATCCTCCTTTGCCACCACATCTTAACATCCTTTGTCAGAAACTGAGCAGCTACCTTGACCTTTGTCTCATCATCAGATAGACCCAACCATTCCAAGTATTGCTCCATGTCCCATAGAAAGTTGCCAAGAGTCTTTGCACTCCTTGTACCATCGAACGATTCTGATTCCTTGACATTCACATGAGGTGCTCGTCCACCTGAGCCATGCCTCACGACCTTCTTCAATACCACGATCTCATCTCTGGCTTGATCAAGAGATTTCTTCAAGTCCACGATCTCTGCAAGGCCCTGGTCCCTTGCTTCTTCAACCTCCTTGACCCTTACTTTAGGTTGTGTACACATAAGATCAATGTACTCGTGTTGAGTTCAGAGTTCATCAAGCTCATCCTTCATCTTCATAGTTGCTTCTTGCTCTTTCACGACCAAGTCAATCTTCTTATTCCAGTAAGCTTCCAAGTCCTCTATTTTCTCCAACAATTTCTCAATAAACCCAAGGGTAGTGTCCTTGGCATCACGACTAGACCCAATCTGAGACTCAGCCATTTCCAATAGCCTCTTCCTTCTTTGCAACCTAGTCTCAACCATACAACAGCTTCACCTGCAACCCAAGTCCTTGATGCAACACTATCAGGAAGTGTTTCACCAACCACTTTCCCCTGCAAGTACCTGTCACCACAATCACTTCTTCACAAGCTTCAACACTTCATCAACCCGGTCCAACTGAGCTCTGATACCACCTGTCAAGGTGTGTATCAGCTTCAACCTTCAATACCCCAGTCATTAGCCTGCTCTGATACCACTTGTCACGCCCGCAATGGCAGCAGTAGTCTTTCAACCATGCCGGCAAGGTGTGGCACCACCGCACACTTTCTTTTTAACAATACTCGTGCACATGGACTACGCCTATCCACTTACTCCTACTTAGTTTGTGATTATCAACCAAGTATAACTAGTTATCCTTTATACCAATGAACACCCATACTTTATTCATTATCAACAGCAATTATAAATGACACAACAATTGCATAGTATACAGGGGAGGGGCAACTCCCTGAACAATGAGTCCGCCCAAGCATATATTAAGAATATCAGTTTATAATATACAAGTATGTCTTGGCGAGACTAAGTCCTATACTTAGCCAATTTTACATCATTACAACTTTCGTGCACTCCTTGCACGATGGGTGGGCGCTCACCCGAGCCACCAAGACACCCTCGCCAACTCTAGGCACAACCAACACTTCCGCACGATCAACCCGGGCATGTCTTGCCCAACGCGTTCACCTCTCGCCAAGAGCGTTTCCACCAAGTGCGTTATTCCAAGGAGAGCGCATGAGCTATGCGCTTGCCTCTCCTCAAATCTACGCACTAGAACCTATCTTCAAGAGCAAAGATACTATGATCAAATGTGTGTTGTTCGAATGATGAGTTTGAACACTCAACCAACAAGCATATATACACAACTTTCATGTGTGGGTGGGATGCTCAGCTGACCGCACACACACCCCATACATGCATCGTTCGAGCGCTCTACATAGTTGGCCACACCACCAACGTTGGTCGGCCAATCCTCCACCGCAAATGCTCCTCGCATGGGTATAAACATTGCACAACACTTAGTCGTTTCCATGTGCTCACATATCGTCACATCTTTCATCACATATCGTCGCATATCGGTCGGTCGCTCCTCCATCGTTCGGTCGCACAACTGCCCATCTCACCTCCAACATGCGCCTGTCATGTGCGCGCGTCCAATTGCCCGACGCCCAACCGTCGCACAACTTCGAAGGTGTTACATCCTCCACCTGAAGTCGTTGTCATCCTCGACAACATGCCATCCTCCAAGTTCATCAACATCCATGATGTCAACTCCTCCAGATACAGCAAACATCCCTGCAACATATGTAGAACTCCATCTCCACCATGTCTCATCTCAGCAACCAACTGTCACCAAGATAACCATACCAATGCACACATCCCATTGGTATGTCATATATCAGATATCCATGATCATCGACCACCCTGTCACAATCTCCCCATGCTGCTCTCCACCATAGAAGGCTAGTCCCTCCATCAAGCTACATGTTCACTGCAACAATGTGTCAACTCCATCATGTCATCATTACCATGTGCACAACTGCCATGATACACCAACAAGTGCTAACACATCTCCACTATGTGCCAACATTTCATCTCAATAATCACATCAATCTGTCATATGTCCCATGTGAACCACTGCCATGATACTCCAACATAATGCCAACATGCCCCTGTGCACTTCTGGACCCCATGTGTGAACTAGTTGGGTAGCTAATCCAACCATCACATTCAAATCATGAGAGTGAACAAACTCATATCACCACCACTCATTTCTCAAAACATTTGCCACATCCTGAACTCATCAAGAATAAAGCATGTCTAGGTCCATGAAGTAGCCCTCATTTCATCTGCAACATGTCATGATGCTTGATGCCAAGCCATCCCTGCACCATCATACCTACTCAACCTGCTTTAAGGACTCACTACCATGAGCAGCTAACAATGAGCCCCATCTTCTTGTCCAACTACGAAGATGTGGAGGGGTTAGAGCCTGAAGGCTCACCTTCACTAATCATCTCAATCCATCTATCAGGATCCTCAATCTCCATCCTTTGTAGATAAGTGACCCGGTGCTCCCCTCGAACATTCGGCCTCATAGATGCCTCATCATCATTATCATCATCCTCAACCACTTCTAGCTTTCTTGACAAATCCAAGATACTATCTGAAAGTGTCTTGATGACCAATGACTACTCAGTAAGCTGTCTCAACCATGGACAACCGCTTACTCATGTCACCCATTCTCTTCTCATCCTCCATTTGCATCACTGCCAACTTACAATCAGGCCTTGTTACTCCAATGGTAGGCACACCAATGGGTACATCTTCCCTTCCATCGTAAATGTATAGTTTCTTCAAATGTGGAACAATCATAGCATCATATTGTTTCATGAATTCCATCCCCAACACACCCTCATAGTCATCAATCCGCACTATAGCGAAGTCAACCTTCCCTGTCCATTCACCAAGTGTTGTGTCCACCTTTTCAGCTACACCAAGAACTTCATCCGTAGGAGAATTCACTGTCTTCATATGTGCCTTGATAGGTACATATTTCAGCCCAATCCTTCTCGCAGTATCTTCTCCCATGAAGTTGTGAGAAGCCCCACTATCCACCATAGTGAGTACATCAGCGCCTCCAACCTTCATCCGAGCATACTCCAACTTATTCCTCTTAGGATCCTTCCGAGAGATCACCTCTGTAGCAGCAACAGCACCAAGTATTTGCATCATCCCTACAGAAGCACCTTCATCCTTCGCATTAGATTGTGCTATCGCAGCCACTTTTGGTTTAGAAGGACAATTCTTCACCGTATGTGGTCTAGCACATATCCAACACTTCAAGACCTTCTTCGTCTTCGAATTGTCATCTGATTTCGAAACATCATCTTTCTTCTTCTCTTTCGACTTATCGAACTTCTTCTTCCTATCATAAGAAGTCTCATCATAATGCTCCACCAACCTGTCCACAGTAGCAAAAGCCTCTTCAAGTGTTCTAATCCTTTGTCTCTTCACCTCGTTGCATGCCCCAGGCTTCAACCCAATAATAAAATTGAACACCTTGTCCCTCTCCGCCATGTCAGGAAGTTCTAGGACCATACTTGCAAACTCCCGCTGATATGTCTGAAGGTTCCCTGTCTGCTTTATGAATTTAATCTTCATGTTTGCTTCCCATGTTTCATCCCGAGGACTAAAATGTGCCTGTAAAGCTCCTTTCATCTCATCCCACGAAGTGATGTCACTAGCACTACCACTGGAAATCTGGTCCATCCTCCTTTGCCACCACATCTTAACATCCTTTGTCAGAAACTGAGCAGCTACCTTGACCTTTGTCTCATCATCAGATAGACCCAACCATTCCAAGTATTGCTCCATGTCGCATAGAAAGTTGCCAAGAGTCTTTGCACTCCTTGTACCATCGAACGATTCTGATTCCTTGACTTTCACATGAGGTGCTCCTCCACCTGAGCCATGCCTCACGACCTTCTTCAATACCACGATCTCATCTCTAGCTTGATCAAGAGATTTCTTCAAGTCCACGATCTCTGCAAGGCCCTGGTCCCTTGCTTCTTCAACCTCCTTGACCCTTACTTCAAGTTGTGTACACATAAGATCAATGTACTCGTGTTGAGTTCGGAGTTCATCAAGCTCATCCTTCATCTTCAAATTTGCTTCTTGCTCTTTCACGACCAAGTCAATCTTCTTATTCCGTAAGCTTCCAAGTCCTCTATTTTCTCCAACAATTTCTCAATAAACCCAAGGGTAGTGTCCTTGGCATCACGACTAGACCCAATCTGAGACTCAGCCATTTCCAATAGCCTCTTCCTTCTTTGCAACCTAGTCTCAACCATACAACAGCTTCACCTGCAACCCAAGTCCTTGATGCAACACTATCAGGAAGTGTTTCACCAACCACTTTCCCCTGCAAGTACCTGTCACCACAATCACTTCTTCACAAGCTTCAACACTTCATCAACCCGGTCCAACCGAGCTCTGATACCACCTGTCAAGGTGTGTATCAGCTTCAACCTTCAATACCCTAGTCATCAGCCTGCTCTGATACCACTTGTCACGCCCGCAATGGCGGCAGTAGTCTTTCAACCGTGCCGGCAAGGTGTGGCACCACCGCACACTTTCTTTTTAACAATACTCGTGCACATGGACTATGCCTATCCACTTACTCCTACTTAGTTTGTGATTCTCAACCAAGTATAACTAGTTATCCTTTATACCAATGAACACCCATACTTTATTCATTATCAACAACAATTATAAATGACACAACAATTGCACAGTATAAAGGGGAGGGGCAACTCCCTGAACAATGAGTCCGCCCAAGAATATATTAAGAATATCAGTTTACAATATACAAGTATGTCTTGGCAAGACTAAGTCCTATACTTACCCAATTTTACATCAGTACAACTTTCGTGCACTCCTTGCACGATGGGTGGGCGCTCACCCGAGCCACCAAGACACCCTCGCCAAGTCTAGGCACAACCAACACTTCCGCACGATCAACCCGGGCACGTCTTGCCCAACGCGTTCACCTCTCGCCAAGAGCATTTCCACCAAGTGCGTTATTCCAAGGAGAGCGCATGAGCTATGCGCTTGCCTCTCCTCAAATCTGCGCACTAGAACCTCTCTTCAAGATCGAAGATACTATGATCGAATGTGTGATGTTCGATGATTAGTTTGAATGCTCAACCAACAAGCATATATGCACAACCTTCGTGTGTGGATGGGCTGGCCAGCCGACCGCCCACACACCCCATACACGCATCATTCGGGCGCTCTACATAGTCGGCCACACCACCAACGTTGGTCGGCCAACCCTCCACCGCAAACGCTCCTCGCATGGGTATAAACATCGCACAACACTTTGTAGTTTCCATGTGCTCGCATATCGTTGCATCCTTCGTCGCATATCGTCGCATATCTGTCGGTCGCTCCTCCGTCGTTTGGTCGCACAACCGCCCGTCGCACCTCCAACACGCGCCCGGTAGCTCGGCGCCCTAGAAGAGTGGAAGAGGCACGAAATGACGAACATGAGAACGAGAGGTCCATGCAAATTGGATTGATCACATAAGGCTATCTCCATGGAAGAATTCTCTGCATTAAATTTTGGGATGGCATCAAAGCCTTTTATATATTAAATGTTGTCATCATTCATTGAAGTCAAAGTCCATTAGCGATGAGAATGGTAATGTGATAAATTGAATATCGTGTGAATGCGTTGAAGTCTGTCCTTCAAAATCCTTAAATTTTGAATGTTCCATGCACATTTAGTGGTATGTGCATACATTGTTGTAATGGTGTATATTTGCGGCATCGAAGTCATATATGTGACGGGATCATATTCATATACCTTCATTTAAAACTAAAGTTGAATCTTTTGGATTGGTGCATTGTTTAAAAGGGTCATTCTATTATCAAGGGTCACTTGTTGTTGCATAGTTTTATAATACAATTGTCGTTGCATATATAACAATTTGTTGGTCCATATTATGTATTGGTTTGTGCTCTCCATATGCGGTAATTCATGTTAAAAGCTGGAGAGTGAGTTAGGCATTGTACTGAATATTGGACTGTGATTTTGGAGGATTGATGTTCCGTATTTGGAATGTTAAGTGTCGGGATTCAAACCAATTTCATTGAAGAAGTCTCAGAGAAAACTACTGTAATGAGAAGTAGCAACCTAATTTCATGTCTGCAAAATTCTTTTGTTTCGAATGACAACGGCAGAGCTTCACTGACGGGTTGTGATTCAGATTGTTGATATTCAATCTCTTGCTTTGGTTTCAAAAAAAGTACCATAAGTCCCATCTCATTGTTGTTACAACAACATCAAGATAATAAGTGCACCAACCACTCTGTGCTTGTTTACTGTTTCCGTGGAGAATTTTCACGTGGATTCTTACATTGATGGTGGATGGTTCCCTGACCAATCCCGGAAACTAGTTCTCATCCCAAAAAAAAAAATTGGCACGAGATCTGCAAGGCCGAAGTTGACCCTATAATAAACGTGCCCAAAGACATTCGTTGGTGCAATTTAGATTTTACTTCACACCTTTTGGATGCACGCATCAACTCAGATCCCAGGGTTCGAATGGCGGAGCCAGATTTACAATGCTCAGTTCATGCCTTTTAAAATAAATTATAATACATTTCATGATTCCCATGACTTAGATGGACACCTGCATGCTTGACAGTTAGCCGCATTTTATCATTGACAATGATTTTTTGGTCATCATAACCGAGAATATTGAAGGTCTTCCTATAATCCCATAGTTTATTTCTATCTCTATTCACTATTGGGAAAAGAAAAACTTTAACAGAAGATGAAATCTCATTTACCAAGTTTGTATTATTGTAAAAATGAACAAAGTTGATTAACTATTGGAGTCATTGAAGACTATGATGCTTTCCACTATTGATGGTATGGAAAATGTCACAAAAATCTGTTTTTCTAAAACTCGGAATTGTTTGCAACATGCACATGAAAATATTGAGTTTTTGCAATTGGAATCTCAGTTCCAGCAAGATGAGCTTCAACATAAGAGTTGTCATTTTGAACTTGTTCTTGTTCAAAACAATCCTCTCTTTGAGATTGAGATATAATCCTATCAATTTCTAGAAACTAATCAATTCATTGAAAGAGCAGAGATGCATGTCAATGCTGAAGTTCAATTTCCACTTCCCAAGCCCACCATCACAGCTTGGGAGGATCTTATCAACAACAAGAACAAAATTGGTCTTGGATATGACATGGAGACATCCTTTCATATTCCATATTACTCAAATCCCATAAAATTGCAGAGTGCATGATTTCTTCAAGACAATTTATCTTCACCTATTCATGCTCCTCAATAACGAAAGATTGTGAAATGCCAACATTGTGACGGAGTTGGCCATGTGAAAGATCACTGTTTTGATCTTCACTCGTGCAAGCATTGTGGTTAGCACACTCATTCTTCACACAAATGCCTCAAAAACAAATCTCCTTAAGAACAAAGATTCACCTTGGATGGATTACTTGTTGGCAATGGACTTCAGCAACTAAGAAATATTTCAATTATATGCCAAAATTTATTCTAGAGTATTAAAAGGTATTGCGGTTGAGTTTTCTTCATCATCTCACCTTGTATCTCACAAGGGGGGAACCGATGGCCATCTACAAGTTTCAACGATAAATCAAGCGAGCCTAAGCCATAAACTAGACTTGCTACCTGAGCCTACACCTAGAGACAACCACACTCAGATTTAGAGTTTTAGCCAGAGACAAATAATGCCCTAAGCATGTCTTTGGTTGGTGGCCTTCCATAAACCATTGCAAGATGTAGACGTCTTTTTTTCCAAGTTAAAGGTCTCCATGTCCAAATCATTAAGGAGAAGTTCCTCTTGCATGATACTTCAACTTTCTTACCAGATTTGGAAGAGTTCTGGGAATCACACTAAGCATTTCTTTAGTTAGTGGCCTTCCTTAAACCAATGTAGGTTGTAGACCTCCCTTTTTCCAAGTTGAAGGTCTCCCTCTTCAAAGAATTAAGGAGCACTTCCTCTAGCAAAATAGTTCAAATTCTTGCCATATTTAGAAGAGTTCCAAGAACTGCACTAAGTGTTCCAATGTTGGTGGTCATCCTCAAACCACCATTGGTTGAGACCTCGAGTTCTCCCACATTATGTCATCATATCAGAGAACACATTCAATTTATTGTTGTCATGAATTGCTATATTTTTATGTTAGATCTCTCTTCTTGGACTCGTATATACCCTTTCAGATTAAGGGGGGGAATGTTGAACACATAATCTGTTAAGGGTTGGTGTGGAATGTGAAAAATCACTAGAGTCCACGAGACCACTTGGTATATGAAGACCAAGGGTCACAAGAATGTAATATAAATGTATATCACTGTGAATAATAAAGTATCTCATGCTTATCTTTCATATTCAGTCTATTCCTTGTGCATGTTTAACCATGCTCATCTATTTGAACGAATGTAGTTAAAGGTTTCAAACAAGATAGATGATATGATATTTCTTAGACGTTGTATAGATGCATCGACGGTTTATGTTTTTTCCTCAGATTAGTCATAAGCTCAATAACTTTAAAAATTGTTATATATTTTTAAAAGGCACTTTATCTCTCTTATGCTCTAAAATTTATAGGATGAGAAGGGAGTTAGATCTATTGTCTCAGGAGTTATTCACTCTCAATTTGGATCTTTCCAATTCCATCTCACCTTCTCTATGGGTTAAAGTTGATGTGTTCTCTGCATTAAAAACCTTGCAATTGGAGGAGACAACTAAGTTAAAGCAGTTTGGAAATTTTGAAAAATGTGTAATAAGCATTCGCCCTCTTCTAGTAGGTCTAATATAATTATACAATTTCCAAGAAGTCAGATCAGTAGAGAGAAGATCTCAGCTCTTAGCTCATGGATCAAAATCTATGCGATTTCTTCACATGATCAGTATGACGTTGTCACTTCTGAAAGTTTAACAAGTTCTTATACAATCTCGATCAATGATTGTAATCAATCTACTCAAATTATCTCTCTTGCAAAATCATCAAATGCTATTTCTAGTTTGTTTACGCTTATTCATTTTCCTTCATGCTCCAAAAATTCATTCAATGAGGTGGTCGCTTATTCCTCTAGTAGATCATCTGAGGTATCTAGCTCCTTTGTAGCCTCCTTTAATATTTTGAACACTGATGTGGAGTATTGTGAGGTTTCATCTGACCCTTCTCATGTATTTGAGATTCCCATGGACTTTGCATTAGCTTCTACTGATAGGTCAATTTCCAGGGTTGATCCCACTAACTCTCTCCCCTCCAATGATGGGTCTTCACCTCCATTTACCGATCCCATTCCTCTTCACAGTTGGTCAAAGATGGCACGTCTATCCCTTCCCACTCTATGGTCCCTCCACTGTGTCCCTTGTCTTCTCCTCTTGCACATGGGGCCTCCTCCTTGATTGAATTCCCTCTATCATATACTTCATCTCCATGCCTTTCTCGTGATCCCTCGGTGCTATTCAAAGCCCCCTTGTTGTTTCTTATCCCACCACTTTCCCTCATTCATCGATCCCAACCCTATCCCCTTCCATTACTTTTAGTTATAATGATAATAATATGAATGATAATAATGGTAATTCTAATAATTGTAATAATAGAAATAAGAGTATTAATAATTTTATTATTATTATAAATAATATTTATAATTATTTTAATATTTATAATAACAACAATAATATGATAATATTAATTTTAATTTTTTCCCCTTCTCATAATAATAATAATAATTATTATTATAATTCGGTCTTCCCCTCTTTTAATAAGAGTGTGATCAATATCTGCAAATTCTCTTTTGATCCCTCAGTGTATCATATTCTAGGAAAAACGTTAAATTTTTTCCTTGCCCCAAGAAAGATCCCGATTGAAGAGATTATTTGCAACATTGAATTTGGCATTAAGGGCTTATCTGATCCCATTAAAAATGTCATTAGGCAAGATTGTGTAGTTATTCTTAGTAAAGTTAACCACACTTGTTGGTTCGAAACGCGTCGGCCAAAAAATTCTCTCATGTGATTTCTACCGAAAGACTTTGTTTAAAGTTAAACCTCTCAGGAGGAATATTAACAAGTTAGAATTCGAAGCCCTTAAAGCTTTGAACCATAACCTCGACATTGTTGTCCTTAAAGTTGATAAAGGAGGGATGGTTTCTATCTTAGATAAGGATGACTATTGAAGAAAAATGATTAATAACTTGTGTAACAATAATAAATATAGAAAGCTCAGCAAGAACCCCCTAACGAAAGTTTCGAAAGATGTTGCCTTGGATATTAAATCTAATATCTCTATCATCTACATAAGCCATAAACTTATTGAGAAAAACCCTCTCGATCCCAAAATCTATGGGCTTCCCAATATTCACAAGGAATGGGCTCCCCTTAGACCCATTGCTAATAAAATAAGTGGGCCTATGTATCTTCTAGCTAAATATTTAGCTTGGAAGCTTTACCCCTGGTTGGTATTACTGGTTCTTTTGTTAAGGACTCTTCCTCTTTCATGTTGAGAAATCTAGGGGAAATAAGTGTAGGTGATTTCTCTTAAATTTATAAATGCTTGTGATGTATTTTTCTTTTTACTTTACTTGATTAACTTCTTCTTTCATTTATTGTTATTGGTGTTCTCTATCATCAAATAACTACCAAATAATAAATAACAATGAGAGAGTAGGACACAAGATATAGGTAATCAACCAGGGCCAAAACCTCTCCGACTAAGAGGAAAAACCACCAGAATCCTTCTCTTCTTATAGAACTTCAATTGAAAAATTCCAAGACCTACGACCCTTGACCAAGACCCTTTGAGACCAAGTCATCCTTCCTTCTTGATGAGATTTGCTTACACAAATTCCAGCAACAAACTTCGAACTTCCAACAACTTCTCCAGAAACTTTGACCCCAACAACAATTTCTACAACTTAAACCTAGCAGCTTCATAATTTCGACCTTGATACAGCTTCAACAATTTCGACCTAGCAAGTTCACAACTTCAATCTAGATGCAACTTCAAAGCTTCGACCTTGCATCTTCACAGCTTTGACCTTGCAGCTTCACAAATTCGACCTTGCAACTTCAAAACTTCAATGCATCTTCATAATTTCATCTAGCCTAGAAACTATAGAAACCCTAACAAAAGAGAGAGAGGTCCAAAAACTTCTATCTTCATCTTCTTCTTCTTCATCATCCTTTTCTAACTTCTATCTTGACGAGATCAAACTTACTTGAGTGAGAGTGAAAATGAGGTCAAATTCCTTCTTATTTATAGGCTTGTGAGGGGTATGAATTGCTATATTGAAGCTGACTTGTTCTTTCATGTAGACCGAATTGATCTTTTTTCCATGAAGAGGTCTTGGACGGTCTTTTAAATCTATTTCGACTCAATATTTTTTTTTACAATATGTAACATACCGAAATGGGTCTTTAATACATGACAATGACTCAATGGACTTTATGAAAAACCAAGAAGCACTCAATACGTGTTTGACCGAAAAATAAATTTCCCTTGAGCATGAAACCCATGGCTCAAGAACACAAATACTAAATTTATTTTTTTCTTGTAATAAAAACATAAAATAATAATTACATATGCCATTATGAATACTGAACCTAGTTACTTATTTCAACACTCCCTATTTCTTATAGGCTATTTTGTCACACGTGATCAATCAGCCTCCTAATGGGATCAATCAATATCCTGTTCCCCCTTTACATCATCATTTCATAAAGCCCTATGCATGACTCTCTCATTCCCCACAGTTTCTACCTTGAACTACATCAGTTGAGCCAGGTTTAGGACCAACACACCCTAGCCTCTTGATGGACAACGTTCACCTATAGGTTTCTCCATTGTGGCCTACGTTGATCACCTCCTGGTTTCTCTCCTTACACCTATGTTGGTTCTAGAAATACCGGAAAAAGAGAGAGAATCTTGAAGCCTCCATTTCCAAAAGATTATAGGATCTGTTGTAACCATTTACCTCATATAAAACTTTTGAATCCTATCTTATCCTACCTTGGAGTTTCCATCCCTTAGATCTCACCCTCCCATCAAGAGTGGATCTCAATCCCAGGATTGGTAAAAGGATAAGAACACCCAACTTACCCCACTCCTCTCTATATTTACAACCTTCCATACGCAAGGGGTTGGATTTTTTAGAGTGATTCTACTCTTATGTTGTTATTGTGAGAGTTATCCTTTCATGCATTTAGGTTGATTGCAGGTACACTTTGTGACAAAGGAAGGATAATTCAACAATTTTGAGGAGGTATTATACAATATCGACACCTATTTATGGTTGTAACTCACTCCATTTATGTCAATACAAATATTTATTTCATTTTCCTATATGTGATGTCGTTATTTCATATATTTCAATACGATGTTGATTTATTGAATAAAGTAGACATATGATGCTACATAGATCTCGTAGTTTCTTGGCTTGTGTTGACTGGTTGTGCAGGTTCTAATTTTGGAAACTCGACCTAGGATTGGAGAATTGAAATCAAAGAAGGAGAAAAACATACGGGAGATTCAAAGTAGGTTTCTTCCCCTCATCTACTTACTTTAAAGAAAAAATTGGGCCCTTTGTCATTCTATTGTTCTAGGTTAGCCACCAAAGCTTGGGGAGATATTTCTTCCTGCAATCATAAATCCCGCATAACAAATTGGCGACCATACTAGGGAATAATGTATTCCCTTGGTGGTTTCTTTTTCCATTGTGTTTGATTTACCTATATCATATACCTTTTTCACTTTAATCAGCCAAGAATAGACCTAGGAAGTGATTGCATTGAGTCCTGTTTGCAATTTTTGAGTCAGAATACTCTTTCCCAAGACCAAAGCACCCTCTGGTATGCTAACAGAGCATTTCATCCCACCTGGGGCTTATTTCTTCCTACATTTCACCCCATCTGGGCCTTCTTTGTGCCTACATTGTACCCCACCTGGGCTCTTTCTATGCCTGCATTGCAGAGCACTAGTGCCTCTTCTGCACCTGCGTTGATCTATGTTTTTGCACAATTTTTTCCTTGTTTTTTGAATGATGATTTAATTAGCCTACTTCCAGCTAACATTCCCTGAGTCTCTCTAAAGCCTCGATTTGGTTTTCATTTGTGTTTGATTGCCTTTGGTAAGAATTGGTTTCAATTTTTCTTTGTTTTTATCATTAGGTCGCTTGCAAGCTTGTTTTGCTTTGATCATTGATTGCTTGGAATAATTGATATTCTAGTCCTCATTATAAAAAATGCATTTGAATCAATGATTATACTTTACGTCTTAGTTTTCCTCATTTACAAGAATTAAGTGTGGTCAAAAGCAAAAATATTGCATTGGCATTTAGGGTTTTTGCATTTATATTGATTTAGGAATATTTGCATGAAAAGGGAATTGCATTGAAAATTTTGTTTGCTACATATTGTTTGTCTCTTCGCTTAGCTATATTTTCATTGAAGATAAATATTCCATTTGTTCATGCTAGATTTGCATTTTCGGGAATTCACGCAAATTCCTGGTGAGCCATAAAACTGAAACTTAGTTCAATACCAACTTAAAATTTATTGAATCAACCTAAGGAGCATTTTTAACATTAATGGAAACACATAGAGGTCTAGGCTAGAGACATGATCCGACGTCGCTAGATGTAGGAGTTTCATTTGTTTTCCAGCGTTGCATCGTGGGGGTGAAATCCCATTCCACATATGTGAGTGTATATGACTGTACTCCACATACCTTTGGGTATATTGGTGGTGCTCCATGCACATAAAGTATATGGGAATGCACTCATCGAATGGTTATGAATTAGACAACACTATTATGGACTGCTCTCCCACATACCATTGCTTATATTTTTGGAGTCCCCAATAGGTTCTTATCCATCCATAGGTAAATGAGTTTGTGGCCTTGTATATTGTGATACACCGAAAACAACATTCAGGGAGATTGGTTGTTGTATGGTAATTCCTTGGTTCACGAAGGTGTATATTGCAGTTCATAGTTTCTTAGTAATCCTTTATGCCTAGATTACCCTCTTTTTGATTTATTTCATTTTTTTAAATAAAATTTACTATCCAATGTGGAACAACAAAATTCCCACTTTGTCATTCACATAGAATGCAAAATAAGCTTACTTTTCTACCAAAGGATACTTGAAGTCGTCTTCAAAAGCATGAAAGAAGAAAATACCGAATCAAGAAACTTGGGAACTACTTCTAGTCCTCCTCCTAAATCCAATCAACTAGAATCATCTATCCCCTTGAGTAACAAGCCCAATATTACATCTACTTTTGTCGGTGAAACTAACACAACTGATACTGAATTACTTGAGACTTTTTTCCCTGACATTATACAATCTAAATTTCCTGAGTCATAAACTTTATTTCCTAAGCCATTGAACCTAAGGAACCTAAGTCGTCTTCACCTGTTATTTCAGGTATTCCATCCTCTATTTTGTTGTCTCAAGCAGAGCCACCTACTATATATCTCAGCCGTAATGGTGAACCGCTTCCACCTAGACTTGTGAGTATTGATCATATTCCAAAATAAGAGCCTTGTCCTTCTACTCATTTGGAGGGACTTTTCCTTTATCCAACCCATCCTCTTATTCCTCCTCCACTTCCTAAACAAACTCCTTTACCTAGTTCTTTTGATTTACCTGTGAATTTCATGCGATAATCCACATTGGGATTATTAACCATGACTAGAACTGATATGGTTTCCTAGCCTGCATCTACCATTATGGTTGAGACTTCAAATGTTGCTTTTGCAGCTATGTTTTTGACATCACCATAGCCACATCTGTATGGTGGCCCGTTCTTCCCACCAGGTTATCACTCCTTATGTGGTACCTTCTCTAGTGCATCTTACAGTTTATGGACATCCCCCATGTCATACACTTTAGGAATTCCATTTGGAGCTGCTATTATTAGTGCTGCTGAGACTGCTCCTTCTCCTCCTCCTACACCGACAATTGAACAACATGCTAGCTCTTATGTTAGTGGGAAAGGTCTTCTTCAACAACCTAACTATCCTTATGTTGGGTACCCTCTTCAAGGGGGGGAATTGCCTCCATCATCTCCTCCTCCTTTGGTAGGGGAAACCTGTTGTTGCTATACCTTAGATTGGTAACCAACCTTATTATAGTCCTCATTATCCAGGGATGGTTGCTAGAGTTTCGTAGCCTACTTTTCCCGTTCAACCTAGTTCGATGTTGAGTTCATTGTTTGTTTCCCAACTTGTGTCATCATCTCAAGTTCCTATTCCTCAATATGTACCTCAATAAGCTCAAATTCATGTAACTCAACCTGTACAGGCTGCGATTGCATCTCAACCCACTCCTTCAGTTTATGGTACCTCTCAGTTTCCACTTACTCACCCTTTACAGGTTCCTTTACAACCTCAATCACTTGCATAAGGTATTCCTCAAATACCAATAGGACAGAATGTGTACGATATGGAAAAGCATCAATTGAACCCTCTTTATCATGGGAAAATGCAAATCCCCATCGGGCAACAATATAGAGCTTATCAAGGTATCCCTCAGGTTCCTTTTCAAGGTCATCAAATCCATGGTTATCTTGGGGCTGGTCAACAAGGTCACTTGTATTTTGGCTATCAGAATCCTCCTTATTCTGGTAACCAGGTTCCTTATTACCAAAACTCTCCTTATTCAGGAATGCAAGTGCTTGTTTCCCAGGCTATTCCTTCATACCCAAGTCATCCTCCATCAGACTTTAATCAACAGTTGCCTTTTGTGGCCACTCTCAAGTTGCTAGATTTGACTTGGCTCACCAATGACCCCATCACTCATTCAACATGGTGGCCGATTATTCCTACTAAATTGCCTTCTAATATCCCTAAATTCAATGGGAATCCAGGAGAAGACCCATCAACACATATCATGAAATATCATATGTGGTGTTCATCAAAATCCCTTAATGATGATTCTATTTGACTTTGTCTTTTCCAAAGAGTGCTTACGGGTATGGCTGCTAAATGGTATATTGAGTTACCCAGAGCTTCATTCCATGATTTCAATACCTTAGCCACAACCTTCCTCGTGCATTTCCAGTTGCCCATCATATACAAAACTAGAATAGAACTGTTAACCAACTTCAAACAATATGATTCCACTCACATTTCATATCACATTCATGAGTGGAGGCTTCATCATTGTTTGGTCAAAACTTATGTTCCATGCTGTACTTGTTCCTCTTAGTCAGTCCTTGGCGACAAAAACTACGCCAAGAAACCAACTTGACCAATCTTTAGGTTGAAGCTGGCTCTTGAACCAACGGGGACTCCCTCAAATGTTATCAGGCTTTTTTTAAACATTGTTCACTATCACTGGACAACAACCTATGGATCACAGTGGCCAGACCTATGATTTATTGTGGGTGGTTATGATTACACAATATCTATCCATGAATAAATCCCTCTCTTGCAAAGTCCTTTGTCAAAGTGCCAACATACAATTTGACAGAATATCATGATTTTTAGAGAATTTGACACAAGAATATAAGAGAATACATGATAATTAAGTAGTCATATTGAATAATCAATCAACCAGATATAGTGGATGTGTGTAGAATATTTTTACAGCCAAACAAAACACATTCAAGAGATGAAATAAGGCAACAATTAAAATATGTAGAGAAATTAACCAAGACAAAAAGTTCAGTTAATTAGTCTATTTAAATGATTATAACTTTGTAGGGGATTTCAAAGAGATTGACACTCAATATATTCTTATTGAGATCTCCTACGTTACGTTGAACATGTGAAAAAATAAACTATGAAAGTATTAAAAAATAATACAGAAATTATGTCATAAACTCGGGCTAGAATAATTCAATTGGGAATTCTGTAATAAAAGTTTTACAAAATGACAGGGTCTTGGCATCAAAATCCAACCCTTTTACATTACAAATGAAACAATATATAGAATAAATCTCTTCTAAATTGTTACAATATTTCTAGAATAAAATCATGAACAATAACTAAAAATAAAATAATATCTCTAATTTATCTGCTAGAAACTTTGAACCGTTTGCAAGTATTGTGCCTTGAAATCTGGAATTGGTTCACTAGTGCTAATATTCTGCCTTTGTTTATTGATACCAAAAACACGCTCATCTAATGCCATGTGTTGAATTTTAGTTGTACCATGTCTTTGATTACTTTAAATTTGTTGGATTGCTACCTCGAATTGTGGAGTTGTTTGAAACTATTCACTAAAAAGCTTCCCAGTAGATTTCAAGTCTGGTCAAATTCACAAGTGTTGAAAATTGTACCACCTGTATCCTTTCTCAAAAGATAAATTCACCCCCTTTCTTGGTAACAACTAAACATTCATAACAAGTTCATATTTCACTTCAAAACATTGAATAAAGAAGTCAGAGTATGGCCATTGATGACTAGAATTAAGGGATTGATATTTCAACATGTAGAAAACCATATTTGCTTCCCTGTACCAGAATGAACTCAACCCAATAGTGATAATATCATCACTAGCAGTTTATTTCTAAATTTTGAAGGGTTAGAACTCTTTTTTCCATTACTCTCCTTCCCATCTTTGACTTTAATTCATATGCTAGGTTTATTATGATTTTTTCTCTTATAACATTTTCATCCAAGCCAAGAATTGAGGCAATATCCTCAATAACAGTATATGTAGTGAAAGATCCATGTATTTTTGCACCCCCTCTTAAATTCACATGTAAAGTTGTAATTTTTTACGTTGACTTTTAAAATATATGCATTTTTACCTAATTCCATTTGAAAATTAATCATACCAGTATTTTTGGAAATCGCAATTCCGGTGTTATCCCAGTAAAAGTGATACAACCTATATCCACATGCATTGTAAGAAAGTTGCTAATTTCAAATCCCTTTCATGTGATTTAATTGATAAGGTGCTTTGATATTCTAGTTAAAGGAGGTAGCATACCATATAAGGCTATTACTATTCCCTGAGTTGTTGGCTTCAACATAATCAAATTCCCAGCAATAAGGGTAGGAATAGTCTTAGGCGCAACATGGTTTACAAAATAGTTGAATAGGAAATAGTTATAACGACACCCAGAGGAAAATTTAAAGCTATGTTTCGATTATTTCCAGGGAAACTCTTTGATCCTTCATTGTCTTAGAAAATAATCCCTGATCCCTTTGTATGGTTCAACAAGACATCCAGACTTCAATATTTCATCCTGGTTTTGTATCAATAGTTTGACACGCTTAATAGGGGCAACTGTAGTTTTGGATACTGTAGCAAAAACCCCTCCGATGAGAAAGTCAATCATGAAACTAGTAAAACCTTTTTCTTTAGGTGCTAAAATAAAGATAGATGAATGGTCAGGAGACAAAGCTACATTGTTTGCATGAGAAGAATGTAAAAATGCACTCTGCAAGCCACCATAAGTCTGGAAAAGGGTCGATAATGCTCCATCATACTTAAATGGATGAAGAGAACCATTCTAGCAAGCCTACCATCTTGGTGTAATCCTTGCACCAAGATAGGTTTGTTGATAAAACATCTTTTGTACAACTAAAGGATACTTGGGTTACTTCTACCATTTTAACATGTCAATATTTACCATTCAAATTTTGGAAAACGAGACTAGGCGCATCCAACAGAGGTCGATCTCATGACAAAAGGAGCCCTTCCACCGCACGATCTAAAGATACCACACACCACTTCTCCTCTCCTTTGTATTTTCCCTAGAATCCCTAACTCTTGGTATAACCAACACCATGGCTTTAACATCTCCACCTCCATGTTAAATTGGTGTCTATCGTTAATGAACTTGTATCTCATCCCAATATCACCATCATTAAATCCGTATTACCCACTGCAAGAGCCATATTTATTATCAAGAATAAGTAACTGCAGCTGGTCATATCCAACTAACACACCACAAAGGATTTTCACCTACACCCTTGAAGAGTGACTTAGCAACTTCATTTTTCATTATCCAATTAAATGCATCCAATGAGCTTTTGTACTTAACTACCTCACTAGAATTCATCATCATTATTCTTCATACAATATCTGTAGGATATGATGTAAGAACATCACCAATTGTAATAAACCAACCAAGAAGAAAACTTGCAACGAATTTATTCAGAAGATCACTAATCAAAACAACATGCTTTAGAGAATCATACATTCCAAAGTATAAACCATGATAGAGTATAATTCCCACATAGGAAATGTTGAACCCATGATAGAGACTAGCAATTCCATCAAATTTCAATGTCTTCTTGTAGACATCAACAAGCCCATTAAATTGCCTCTCCCCTCCTTTCTTTGCAGCCTTGTTATCATTATCTAGCCAAGTTTGAGCATAGTCCAGAGAATAAACGAAAAGGAGAGAAGATGCACCTGCTACACCACCAGATTCCAGGTTTCTAGCAGACCATTTCTAGTAACAATCCCTGTATTTCTTGATATTAAAGAGTCCCTTCGTGGGGAAATAACAGATAACATTTGTAGTTTTTCATCTCCATAATGCAATGATACCTTCATACAAGGAATTTGCCTTCATTGAGAATCTTGATTTTCTCCTCAACGCAATAATAAATGAAATCTTTTAATCCTACACTTTGTAATAATGAAATTTGGCAAATGCATTGTTATTAAAACTAGAATTGGATCAGGGGAGGGGGGAGGGGGGTACTTCTGGTAAGCAGTTTCTTACTTGGGGGTATAGAAATTCACAAGAATATACCACGTGATCAAAATTTGTTTTGAAAAACAACCTATTTCGGACCCCCCTCCTTGATTAAATGTCGAAAAGTCTCACGGGTCTGAAAATGGATATATGTCGTTGATCTATAAGTGCTAATATTAACCATTAAAAACTACAATTTTCTTATTGAATTCACACCTATACTGAATTTTCAATATTCACTATGCCATAGTTGCCTCACGATTTCCACCAATGCACGATTTTGAACAATGAGCATATATTTCCCCTTGTGGGCTCCTCTGTTGGCTTTCAATTTGTATATAGGGTTTATTTGTAATATGCCAACTTTAATTTTCCTTGGAGATTATGCTTTCAAAGTTCAATAATTTTAAATTAATATATATATATATATATATATATATATATATATATATATATATATATATATATATATATATATATCTATATATATATATATATATATATAGATATAGTATATATATATAAAATATAAAAATTATTCAAAATAGCCACCATTTTCATACCCAAGGATTTTGCCAGTACGAGAGGTATACTAGCACAATTCACAAATTTTATAACTTTATTTATTTGTTTTTTTCCTTGGTGTCAAAAAACATTACAATCCTAATGAATTGTTCATAGAATAGTTCACAAAATATTTGTTGGAACCTATAAGAGAAGATGTGGTCAAAGTTGAAGTCGTGATTGAGGATCAAGTAGTTGCTCGTACGCAATATTTGGATTTGGTTTATACCCAATCTAACATGCTCTACAATAAGATACCAAACGTTCCGAGACATTCGAATATTGTTCCTCCTCTTATACCTGGTGAACAATATCATGTTGCTAATTCCATTATTGGTTCTACTAGCATGCAGACGACGAGTAAACCATCTGGTATTTCTCCACCCCCATCTGCTCAAAACCATCAATCCCACCTTCCTACGACTTCTACTTCTGCGATAAATGTTGTTTCATTTGATAAAGGCAAGTCTCAACAACAACCTGGAAGAAATAAGAAAGGAAAAGGTACGAAAAAGAAAGATCCTTCTCCATAGGATAAACAAACAAATCAATCTTCTGATGAGAAATGAAAGCCTCGATATCTTTGCTTGATTTGCAACGAGGAGCACTTTCCATGTGATTGTCCTCACCTCACAGAAGTATGACCAAAAGTATTCTAGATCCAACTTAGTTCTAGGTCTATCAAGTGCCAAGAGGGATCAAACCTCTTTTCACTTGATTTGGAGCTCAAGACACTTGATTTCTCTTAGAGCTTGGTAGTTTTGGAGTTAAGATGGATCTAGGTTGGTTTTATTTTCCCCTTTAAATAATTTGTATTCCACACAAATACCATGAATACCATGGGTTCTAATAAACCTGGAGCTCAAAAACTATTGGTAACTTGACCCAATCAAATTTAGCTTAACTTGATGTGAGCTTCTTTTGGAAAAATGTGTAAAATCATTGAGGTGCCTAATGCTTAGGGTGAACACTTCACCCATCTTCAAGGATAAAAAACTATATTATAGATATGAAGAATTCTAGACCACTATTAAATAGATTATAAGATGTAAAGAAATTGTAAATGATTCTATTTATATATATATATGAAAAATCAAATTAGAAAAGTTGCTAATGATTATGAAAGTTAAAAGTAAATATATTTTAATAATTATTAATTATAACGGGCAATGTCAAATTAGAATAATTATAAGAAATGTAAATGATGATTAACATTAAACATATATATATATATATTATATATATATATATATATATATATATATATATATATTATATATTTATATATATATATATATATATATAACAACAAAAAACTACCAAACGAAAATTAATAAAAATAATAATAATAATGAAGTATAATTTTTATTTTTATTATTTTAATTTGAAGTTATTTTTATTTCAACATAAAATTATTTTTATTTTGATCAAATCAAAATGTCTAGGACATTACGATATTTCTATCATACTACATCCCATCATAAATACTATAATAAAGTAAAATATATTAAAAATATTTGTAAATGCTAATCACACAATTTATATAAAATCTATTTATAAAAAAAAAACAATGTATCTTAGAATGCAGATTTTCACAATTATAAATTATGTTAGAGAAAAAAAAACAAAAAACAAAAAAACAACGGTATAAAGAAACTATAATGTTTTACCTTTCGAATAAATACTTCACTCATCTTTAAGAGTACTTGAAAATATATGAAATGTTTATTCAAAACATCTATGACAATTTCTCCACAAATAATTTTTTCCTTTGTGTAATTACATTCAAATAAAAAAAAAAATTCCAAGAAAAAAACGAACTTTTTATTGCTATAAAAGGTTGCATATACATTCACAACATCTATTGCTATTATAACTGTTTTAGTCTGCACAAAAATGGCTCAAAAAATAAACTTTCCTCTTTGTGAGAAGAGATCAGTTCCCCCAACAAACTGTCATTGCTCTTTCTGATATCATGAATCTGTCCTATTTCCTTTTTTGAGCATACTATGCCATGGAGAAAGCACCCAAAAAACATATACCTCACAACAAAAGTCTGTGACATGAACCTGTTTCAGCTATATTTGATGAAAAACATAAATCAAAAATAGAGTTTGCTGTTCCGCTATTTCCTGTTAAAAGTTTTGAGCATATGGTGGTTGGTCCGAAACATGGTTCTCCCCATTGTTTTCTTCCATTATTATCCAGCTGCCCAGAACTTGTTCAATACCGTCTTTAGAAAGTTTGTCTGCCATATCATTTCGTTCCCTGTATATATGATGAATGGACAAAAAATTAAAAGATATTTTCGGGTGCTGAATTTCTTCAAGCAGAGGCTGCAAAACATAATTATGACAACTGCTATGACCATTTATCCAATTGATTACATTAAAAGAGTCTCCAAAAATATGAACTGTGAGGGTGTTTTTGTGAATCAACCAGCATAAAAGAAACTTGAGGGCTGATAGTTCTGCATAGTTATTCGTTCCATTTCCCAGTCCGATTGAAGCTTTTAGAGTGTGGTTGTTGTTTAAATGGATAACGATGCCTGCACCAGCTTTATTGTTCTAGGAGGCTCCATCAAAGTAAGCCCAGGGCACACCTTCCTTAATTTTCTCCTCTTCCACCTTCCGGGGTTCCTTCTCATCCTCAGAACCCGGGATATTTGAATATATGGATAAGCATTGTACCGCAATTGAAATTGCCTCTGTTTCTTTCTCTTGGAAAATGTTTCTGTTTCTAGCAATCCAAATGCCCCAGTAGATGATAGGAGGCATATTCCTTAATTTCGTAACTGATATTTGGTTCCACCATTTTTGCCAAACTTCAGCTAAAGACAACCCTTCCCATGAGATAGATAATTGAATGTACTTGGTCACCTCTAACCATAATTTTTTAACTATTGGACAACCAATGAATAGATGATCCATAGTTTCCGAGTCATTTTTGCATAGAGAACACCTCCCCGGTCCTTGTTTGTGTCTGGCTTGGAGAGTGTCCCAAGTTGGGACTTTCCCTTTTAGGATACACCAGAAAAATCATTTTGCTTTTGCTGGACATTTTAACTTCCATAATGATTTTGCCCACCAATCCGAGTCTCCCCAACCTTTTTTGGACATGAGAAACTTGTATCCAAATTTTGGAGAATAACTTCCAGAGTCCGTATAAGCCCAAATCAACTGGTCTGGTCTGTCCTTTAGTCTTACGTTTGATATGGAGAGTTCTTGCTTGAAGATCTCCCACTCATTCCACCAGTGGGGGTGAATATTCAACTCTTCTCCTGTCTTCCATGCTTGACCCCATATGGATGAGTATCCTACCTTCTCCACCTGGTTTAAATACAAAAAGCCTTTGGAGGAAAGGTGTCTTATCAGACCGGGGGATAGAGCATAATTCTCGCTGCATCCCACCCAGGGATCCCTTCGAATTTGGATATTTTCACCACTTCCAATCTGCCAACACAGACCTTGTTCAATAATTTTAAAAGCCTCGACAGTTGCTTTCCATATGGTAGACACTTTCCCACCCTTTTTTTCAGGATTCCTAATCCAGTCTTCTAATGGGGAAGGATCAATGTATTTTCTTTTTACTATTTTTGTCCAGAGATTTTCGAGTTTAATAATTCTCCACCCTGATTTTGCTGCCACAGAGGCTGTAAAAGTATTCATATCTTTAATTCCCCATCCTCCCCATTATTTTGGTCTTGCCACTTTGTCCCAGGCGATCCAAGCTAATACAAACTCCTCCTTTGATCCTGCCCATAAGAATCTGCTGCAAATCCTTCTTATTTTTCCCAGGATTCATCTGGGCACCCAGGACAGAGTGGCCGAAAATATAGGCGTTGCCAAAAGGACTAATTTTATCAGAGTTAGTCTTCCTACTCTGGAAAGCCATCTGAAATTCCAATGTGAAATTCTGGCTTCTATCTTTGCTACTAACCAGGACCAATCTTGTTTTTTGTAATTGTCTGGTTTCAACCAAAACCCTAGGTATTTGAAAGGGACCCCCAGCTTTGAAGTCTCTAAAGGGAGGATGGCCGATAGCTGGCTTATCTCCTGCCTATTTAAGCCCTCAGTTATAAGTTGAGATTTCTTGTATTTTACTAGCGTTCATGTTGCTTTCATAAACAGCTCAAGGACCTCCTTTATCTTTTTGAATTCAATCAGACTTCCATTACAAAAAAGGAGTATATCGTCTACAAATAGGAGATGACTAATAAAAAGGTTTACTACCACCTCCAAACCTTTTATTGATCCTTCTCTCTTGGCTTTTAACAATAACTGACTCAGTCCTTCTGCCACGAGGAGGAACAACAAAGGGGATAAAGGGCAACCTTGCCTTAGGCCCCTTTTCCATTTGAAAAATGGAGAGGCAGCCCCATTGATGAGCACCGCAAAGCTAACACTGGTGATACATCCCATAACCTAGTTGATAAAATCTATTTTGAAACCTGGGTGGGTTAACAACATCCGGATATAGGTCCAGCTGATTCTATCATAAGCTTTTGACAGATCAATTTTCACCATAGCTCCTTTCTTTTTCAACAGCTTTACACTGTGAATTGTCTCCTGGGCTACTCCAATAGCTTCGTGGATTTGTCGACCGTCCAGAAACCCAAACTTTTCACTTGAGATACATCTAGACAGGATTGGTTTTAAGTGAGCTGCTATAGTTTTTGCTATGATCTTGTATACACTGTTGCATAATGAGATGGGTTTGAAATCTTCAAAGGACTCAGGGTCATCTTTTTTGGTAATGAGAGCAATAAATGTAGCATTGAGTGGTGCATATACCAGACCTTTCCTTCTGGATTCCTCCACCACATCCGTAATTTCAGAGCCTATCTGCTCAAAGAACTGTTGGAAAAAATCTATTGGCCATCCGTCAGGTCCAGGGCTTTTGTTTTTTGCCATGGATTTTATTACCTTCTCCACTTCCTCCATAGTAACTTTCCCTTGTAAGCCTTCTGCTTCTTCCTCCTCCACATATCAGGGAAAACTTTGAGCTGTTCTGATCACTTCCGCTAGAGTAGGCTCTCTCTGTTCTGAAAAGAGACTTTGAAAATGGTTCCTCCCCATGGATGAGAGTGATTCGAAAGTATTTGCCTCTCTTCCTTCTTCATATTTTAATTTCCAGATAGTATTCACAGTCCTTCTGCCTTTCGCAAAGTTGTGAAAGAATTTTGTATTTTCATCTCCAGCCAGAAGCCATATCGCCCTGCTTTTCTGCCTCCATTCTTCTTCTTTGTCCAATAATATTTTTCTTCTCTGCTTTTCTAATTTCATAATCCTGTCTTTTGTATCCTAAGATTCATATTCGGTTGAGTCAGGATTTTCTAGGACCCCAAGCTCCCTATCAATATTGATTAGAGCTTCATTTTGTTCCTGTTTCCTTTTTTTCGCCCATTCTATTGTGGCTTTCTTCATTCTTTTCAGGTTTTCCATGAACATGAAGCTCTTGTCTTCCATCGCTTCCTTGTTTGGATGTTGCCAAGTTTCATTGAATATTTTCCTGAAATATTCCTCCTGCATCCAAGCGGCGTTGAATTTAAAAGGGGCTGCAGGCTTTTTTGGGGCCGAGGATAATTTGAGCAGAATAGGGAAATGATCTTAGTTCCCTCCCTCGTCAATCCACTGTCTAAACATCAGAATTCTGGTAGCAAGATCCTCACTTAAAAGAAATCTATCCAACCTTTTAGTAATCAGGCCTTCCCCTGTCCTCCAATTTCTCCAGGTAGGCTTTAGTTTTTGCAAGTTTACATCAACTAGCTTAAGCGAGGAAAGGGTGTTTTGGAAAAAATCTGATAGGGGATCTTCTCTAGCTGAGGGACCCCAGGCTTCTGCCCTCCCAATAGAAAAATTCAGGTCTCCTCCTACAACCAAGTTTTGATTCTTCAACATGGTTTTTTTCAGGAGGCTATTCCAGAATGAAACCCTCTCCTTACAGGGACCATAAATGTTTAAGATGGACATAGGGCTATCTAGATATGGGGATAAGACCTCCATCCCCAATCCTTGTGAAAATTCCCATGAGTTTAATAACTTCATTTTTCCTTCTCTAAACCCTACATCCATGCCTCCTGAATGACCATGAGAATCCAAGGCTTGAAACTTCCATCCCGGAGACAGAGAGCCTAAGGATTTCACTACTTCTAAGCTTGATCCTAGAGTTTCCTGCAGCATAATGAAATCAGGGTTGTAACGCTGCATCAACTCCTTTAAAGCCAGTTTTTTGGGTTTACTGACTAAACCCCTATAGTTCCATGAGAGACAGATCATTTTCAACACTTCTCACAGGGTTTTGCCGCTCTAAGAACCCCAGTTATTGACATCTGCTTCCCATCCTCCATATCATATTTTGCCTTAACCTGTGCTTTTGATAAAAAGGACTTCCGCCCCCTTACCTTCTTCCTACAGATCTGAGGGATCTCCATACCTATGCCTCCGATAGGTTCTATAGCCTCTGGTCTTTTATCAAGGGAACAAAGATTATAATGACATTCGGATTTTGGGGCTGGGATTTTGGATTCAATTATGCTGGTTGATTTTGATTTCCGATCACAGTTCTGATCGATTTTGGGTATAGATGCACTTATGGATTCAACCTCTTCTTGGTCTATAAATGAAAGATTATGCGGATTTGATATAATGCATGTTTCATTTTCTTTGATTGGAGAAAGCATAGAAGGAGAGTTAGAGACTAGATGCGTACCCTTCGAACCTTCCTGGGATTCTTTTGTAGCATCCAGGTCCTCCTTAATCGGATCTGTGAGGGGGACTTCTACAAATTCCTGGCTGGTAATTTGTATCTGCTCCGTGTCCCTCTGTTCCTTGCTCCGATCCAGCTCTTTGCTGATCTCCACTTGATTCCCTTCAGTCATGGGAACCATCTCATCAACTTTTATATGCTTTTCTTTGTCATTTTTCCTCTGTCTCCTTCTGTGAGGATATCCCGTGGGGCAATCCCTTGCCAGATGGCCATGCTCATGGCAGCTGTGGCACCTATAAGGCAGGTGCTCATAATCCAAGAGCTGGTCAAAAACTAGATCTTTATAATGGATCTTCATATTTCCCAGAAGGCCCCCCTGGTTTTAACATTACCAAAATCCTGGCCATGGCTTTGTTTCTAGTCTCTACAAATGACATGTCCGCCTCTAGGAATGTGCCCAGTGTGTTGCCAATTGATCTGAAAACAGAGTCTACCCAAAGAAAAGATGGCAGCCTTGGTGCCCTCACCCAAACTGGAAAGGTGTCTACCTTCTCTCGCTGGGCGTCGAACAGTGGAGTCCAGCATCTAAATAGCACAGGTCGTTTTTCGAAAGCCCAGTTTCGCGCCAAAACCCAATCCACCATTTCTTTTTTGTCAAATTGGATCGTGAACCATCCTTTCGCTAGCACCGAGACTCTGAAAGAATCCCCCAAAATCTGTTGCCATTGCTGTTCAGCCCAGTTCTGTATAAAATGTGCTGAAAATTTTTTCCCTCTTGCTCGTCCAACCACTGTATTTTCTGCCACCTCCATTGCCTCCTCAATCTGAACATCCACTCCTAGGATCAGATTTGCTTCTGGAATTTGCTTTACAACTTTCTGTTTTTTTCGTTTTTCCCTGGTTTGTTTTTCCCCTAGAGTTTCTTCTCTTTCTTTCGTAGCCTCCACCCTCCCTAATTCTTCTGTTTTCTGGGACGGGACCTTCTTTCCAACCAACTCCAAATCTAGGGATTCTGCATTTGTTCTGGCTCCCCCAGATTCCCCGGTTCCTATGCCTTCACCTGCCCCTTCCTTAGGCCCTTCCTCCTCCGGCTGCCATACTGCAGTAACACTTGGATCTTTCTTCCTTTCATCCTCTTTCACCTTACTTCCTTCTACCCCCTGATTTTCCCGAAGGTTTTCCCCGGCCCTCGTTAAATAGGTTCTTGATATGGCCTGAGGGCTTCTTCCCTTTGCCTGTCCGAGGCCCTCTTTTAACCCTGCACTTGTGCTTTGCCAAGACTAGTTTTTGGCACACTGTCCATAGACAACGTCTTCGAGACCTCCATAACAAAACTGAGCACGAGATAGGTCTATTTGGGTACTTACTTGAGAAGCTAGGAGGTCTTCAGGTTTTTGGTTCTCCTCCTTCAGCTGCGCTTGTTTATGGGAGGTATGGTATACCTAGTCATCCTGGATCCTCTGTGAATCCAACCTTAGGTTTTCCTTTGGATCGTCGACCGCCGAGACATTGAACCCCAGGACCTTCAGATCTGAGCTCTCCTTCACAGACTTGTGCAAACTATTATCTCTGAAGAATAGTTCCAGGTTTTGGGTCGATAGCTCCTTACCCCAAACTGACAAAATGTCTTCCGGTTCAAGGTCGAGCTCAATGGATTCGCCAGGGATTACCATGTTTTAACCCTATTAATTACCTTCTTAATCTTTACTGCACAATCAAGATGCGTTCTCCTGCGAGTAGATGCCTAGGACTAGGCAATGATCGACAGTTTGGTCGCCCGGACAAAACAGGCAGAGGGGTTCTTGTAGACTCGGATACCACCCTTGTTCCCGGTCCCCTTTCCTAACCGTAAACGCACCGTTCCCAATCTTCTGATCCGGACAGGTGTCTGTGCCCGATGCCCTGGATCGCATCCCGATCTGCCCGCTGGCGGCTCCTCCTTCCTCGCACTCCAGGTCTTCCCAGATCTCCTTAAGCCCTTGGCCCTTTCGGCCGCAGGCTTTGCTCCCGCGACCGATCACTTAAGCCTGCGGTCTCCATCCTACTCAGAGCCTTTAGTTTATTTTATTCAAATAAAAAAATTATAATTCGTAAACATCAAAATTAATCTAATAAGAGATAACCATCACTCTAAAAATATATAAATTATTAAGTAAAACATTAAGCTCAATTTTGTAGATGTAATGTCGCAAGAAATAAACTTATCCCGTCATATAAGGAATTTAAATATATCAATTATTAAGTAAAACATTAACCTCAATTTTATAGATGTAATGCCGCTAGAAATAAAATTATCCCGTGTTATATAAGGAATTTGCAACAAATATGAATGCACGGTAAATAATAATCATGCTGGTTTCACGGAAGTTATTTAATATAAATAATAATTATAAACATGCTAAGTTGGATTTGATCTTCAACTTGTCCTGACGATGAACCACACTGGTTGGTTCGAAACGCGTCGACAAATGATTAATTATGTGATTTTGCCGAAAATTCTCTAAACTAATTAATAGAGATTTTAAATAAAATAAATAATTATAAATTTGGTATTAAAAAAAAATTATTTTAGGTTACCTATTTAATAATATATTTCAGTGTATAATTCTAAAGTTTTAATATTTATTAGTATTTATAATGGTAATGAGAAAATAAGTAATATATTATTAAAGAGGTTGTAGAGGTAATCAATTGCATCACTCATTTTTGATATGATTAGGTTTTGTTGATATTTATTTATTTATTTATTTATTTATTTAATTATTATTTTTTTTTTTTTTTTTTTTCAGTTTTGAGAGTTTTGAGGGTGTATTTTATGAATAAACATGTGAGGTTGTTATGGGTTTTCCTCTTTCATGTTATTGTTCACTTATTTATGGAAGATTTTGAATCTAAGGCTTTAGCTTCACCTCGATTACAATTAAAGCTATGGAAAAGGTTTGTTGACGATACTTTCATCTTATGGCCTCATGGTCGTGATAAGTTAGTTTTTTTTTTTCAACATCTCAACAATCAATCAAGATGCATGAAATTTACCATAGACCCTGAAGTTAACAGTAGTTTTCTCTTCTATGATGTGTTTGTCTCTAAGAAATATGATGGTTCTTTCTTTCACCAGGTCTTTCGTAAAAAAATTCACACTGAGCAATATCTTCATGCTAATTCCCATCACTATCCAACCCAATTGTTGGGTGTTCCCAACACATTATCTACTCAGGCTATAAGAGTTTATGATGAAAGTCACGTGGTGAATGAGAAAACTCATCTCCTTAATGTTTTTGAAAAGAATGCCTATAATAGATACCAAGGTATTAGAGATTTCTTAAAAGTGATCCAGGGTCCTAGGACTAAAAAAAACTCGGGTGAATTGGCTTCCAATGTCCAGTTTCCTTTTATCCAAGGGGCTACTGACAAGATTGCTCATATTCTTAGGAAGCACATTGTTTCTTCCACTCTTAGGCCCTTGAACACCATTTGGAGCTCCTTCAGATCTGTCAAAGACCTAGTGGAGCTTAAAAAATGAAGGGTGTTTATTTGGTTCCATGTTCTTGTCGGAACCCCTACATTGGAGAAATTGGTCGTTCCATAAATCAAAGAATTCAAGAGCATGTTGCTGACATAAGACATTGTAGGACTCACTCCTGAGCTTTGGTCGAACATGCTGAGAAGAAAAAACAACACATTTTATAGATGATTCTCAGGTCATTGGTAGGATTGATCATTTCCATCACCGTAAATTGAGGAGGCCATCGAAATTGAAAAATTGTCTAATAATAAGGATGATGGATAGAATACCATCAGTTGTTGGATCACATCCCTTTATTTCTAGGCATCTTCCATTTTATTTCTCTCTTGCTCTTTAGTGTTTTTCCATTCTCTTGTTTCTTTTTCGTTATTTTTTTTTTTAATGGTGAGTAGATTTCATTATTCCATTTCATTGTTCGATATATATATTTTAAATAAATAATAATATTTATAATATTATTATTATATTTAAGTCTTTCTTATATATTTTAATTCATTTTTTCTCATTCACTAGATTCCTCTCTTTTTTATTACTAAATAATCCATTATATTCCTTCTCATTCCCCTTTTTTATTCATTCTTTTTTGAAATTATATGTAATTCTAATCTATAAACTTGTGTGTTCCTATTTTGTTTTGTCGTTTTATGCATTTATTTTTATTAGATTTTTTATTCTTTTATAAAGCCTTTAGATTTATTTCTTTGAATATTTCTAATATTTATTGAGTTTGTTTTTATAATAAACCAATTATCTTTTCATATTCTTATTTAGATTTATTTATTATTTTCCAAATAAGAAAATATTTGTAATTAAATAATATATAAATATTATTATTATTATTTTTTTAATTTCTATTTTAATATTTCTTTTAGTTAGTTTTTAAATTTTTTGCTTATATTTTTAATAATTGTTTATGCATTATTTCAAGTCTCCTTTGAATTTAAATTAAGAATATTTAAAAAAAATCATGAATTATTATATATATTTCTTTTTTAAAAAAAGAAATATTTATAATAGAAATATATAATTATTATTTTCAATTTATGTATGGGTCTTTTTTATTGTTGTTTTTGTTAATTTTTATTTTATAATTTTATTTTATTGTTATTTTAGTTAGTTTTCTAATTTATTTATTTTTAATTTTTAATTCATTCTTTAATGTTTATAATTTTAATATTATATTATTTTTTTCTTGCTTGCTATGGATTAATCATTGCATTTCTACTATATTTATTCGTTCTCTTGATCATACCATCTATCTTCGTCCCGATGACGAACCACGAACCACCGTAAGTGGTTCGAAACACATCAACCATAAAAAACTTATGTGAGTTATCCGGAAGAGACTATGCATAAATCATGAATTACAAGAAGCTTGCACTCTAAGATTTTTCCCTACATGGAAGGGATGTTTCTAAGAAAGTCCATTTCTTTGAACGGACGCGGTTAAAAGCTTCAAAGAAGATAGATGATCTGACATTTCTTAAACATTGTAGAGATGCATTGGTGGTTCCTGTTTTTGTTCAGATTAGTCATAAGCTCAATAAATTTAAAATTTGTCATATATTTTTAAAAGCTATTTTATCTCTTTTACGCTCTAAAATTTACAGGATGAGAAGGGAGTTAGATTGTTGGACACCTAATTCGCTAAAAGGTTATGTGGAATGTGAATAGTCACGAGAGTCCAAGAGACCGCTTGGTATATGAAGACCAAGGGTCACAAGAATGTAATATAAATGTATATCATTGTGAATAATAAAGTATCTCATGCTTATCTTTTATATTCAGTGTATTCCATGTGTGTGTTTAACATGGTATCAGGAAAATACCTGTCTAGCTCTAATATTAGTTTTGTCATTTGCTTAGCTTGTTAGATTTCCATTTCTGCTTTCACATTTCATATTTCGACTACCAAACACACCCATCCTTTCTGGTTACCAAATGCACATGCGTTCTGTCATATCTATTTCTGTGCTGAACTACATTTACGTTGAAGTTTTATATGTTAATTATTAAGTGCCAATGGTTGATTCTCTGTATCCATAAAATTTATGTAAACACTTAAATGACTCTCAATATGGAATTTATATATTGAAGTAATAATTTATGTTGAACCCCGTGGATTGATCTCAGTGTGTTAGTATTTGATGTATATGCTCGCACTTGTGTTGAAAATCCTCTTCATATATGTGTTGATTGGTTGATATTATATAGTTTGTACCATTTCTATGTGTTGGCGTTGGTTTCCTACCCAAATTTGCATTGTGCCCAAATTGTGATTAATTACTCTGCTCATTAAATTCTTTGTATTCTACAAGAATGCCCCAAACTTTTACGTAAAATCTTCTGGTCTCTGTGAAACCTGTGATTTTAATGGCAACGTTGTGATTGTGGATTGGCCTCGAAATCACTCGACAAAGAAACCATTCCTTCTCTTGTAGTAAACTATTCCCGTAAATATTGCCTAATAAGTCGCGAGTTTGACTAGGAACCATTATTGGCCTGAAAACCATTGATTTTGGAGTATCATCAATTCTGATACTCCAAAAATAATGGTTCTTGTATTTTATTGCCACAAAAATACAGATTTTGTGGAAATTCCTGTAATTATTTCTTAATAAGTCATGAGTTTGACTAGCAATAATTATTGGCCTAAAAACCATCGATTTTGGAGTATCATCGATTATGAAAACTATCTATTCTGACTCATGCTAGTTTTCATACGGGACTTGGGTGTGTTCTACGCATATGTGCTACTTTTTCATTTCTTCCAACTGCTTAGATATTGCATGACGATGGAATTATATATTCCTATCTCCTCGACGTAGGAAGGCGATATCTCTAGGGCCAATAGGAAAAGCCAACTCACTAGATACATGTTTATCGAAGAAATCTTTGGTGACAATGTTCCGAATATTTCCTCTGCATATAGAAATGACATGAAGGGCAAGGGCTAGCCATAACATAAAAAAGCTCAGCATACTAACAGGGAGAGTGGAAGAGGCATGAAAGTTTCCACTCAGCATCCTTCAGAAATATTGTACTCAACCATTTAGGTAGAGTGGAAGAGGCACGAAATGACAAACATGAGAACTAGAGGTCCATGCAAATTGGATTGATCACATAAGACTATCTCCATCGAAGAATTCATATCTGCATTAAATTTTGGGATGGAATCAAAGCTTTTTATATAATAAATATTGTCATCATTTATTGAGGTCAAGTCCAGGTGCGGTCGTGTTGGGATGGGGTCCTCTGGGTCAATTTTGGGGTTAAGATAACCCAAGTTTTGACACATTTTTGTAATTAATGTAAAGTCTCCACAATTTGTGGATGCAGAGCGCGTAGATGATTAGGAGTCAAAGGGGTTTAGCTCCTTGTTTTATGTAAAGTATGAGTCAATTTTGAGATCCACCCATAGTCCGCAGACCATGGCATTGTATGCAAACGGCTATAGATAGACATGTCTTAGAGAGTCTAAGGCATATGTTGTTGATAGATGATAAACAATGGGTCAATAGAAGAGAAGTGATAGCATAGAGAAGTGGGTCAGATAGGAGAAGAAAGGCTCTACAACTGAGTGCACAGACCTAGGTAGAGTCCGCAGCCGAGTGCACAAACCCATGTGTAGCTTGAGTTTGTAAATCTGAATTGATGATCAATAAAGATAGTTACATAATAATTCCTTTGTATATTTGCTTTTTCTTTGTTTCTATTAATGATATGTGCTGCTTATCAATAGTACGTTTTAAGGAATATTGATTAAATGTTGCTAGAATCTGTTGAATAACTGTCAAATGATGTACGTAAGCATGTTTATGTAATTTTGCGAAGACTCTGATGAATTCTCTGATGTTTATTAACATCTTAAGTAAATCTGCGTGAACCCTAATTTGGGACCGCTTTTTGATGAGTGTAAGTAGATAGATCAATTGTTAAAGGTCTACAAATACTAATAATAGACTTTCACGAAGGTCTAAAGACCATCTGGACAGAGTTGCAGTGGTAAGCCTTAAGAGTGTATAGATCTGCACGAAGGCAGATCTAAGGTGCTAAAAGACATCACACTAGTCTCTGGATCCATAAAATTGGTTCTAGCATCCCCCCATACTGGTTCATGTGAGACTGTAGCCTACGCTACGTGGAGTTTTGCCGAAAGGGCCAGTGGTGTAGGGATTTGTTGGTTGGTGCAACTAACTTTGAACCTAGGTTAGGAACCCTTAAGCCAAAAAATTGTTTCATTGCCAAGACCCTAGACCATAGGACTATTGCATTGTGAGATGGGTCCCTTTGTGCGGAATCATCTGATGATCGCATTATCATGAGCACAATCAAGAACATCGGGCTGAATGTAGCAGCGCTATCCAAAGATACCCTCCATGCACCACATGCAGGGGTGGCAGATGAATTGAGAGCCCATGAGCAGTGTGCCCTCAACCTCATCAACGAATACAGAGTGAACAATGAGCAGATGTTTGCTAAAAAGACAAAGGCTCTGAAGGAAAAGGAGATGCTGAAGGCAGAGAGTTCACAACTAGAGTCAACAGTCGCAGAGGCATGCAGGACAATGTCTAAGCTTCACACACCGGAGGATACATAGCCAGAAGCAAAGATCATAAAATTAGTCGTTGGTCTGCGCGAAGCTAAAGTAGAGGTTGGCTGAGTTTAGTTTGAGCTCAACATGAAGATCACAAAACTAAAATTAAAGTTGCATCCCACGACATCGCCTGAGGTTCGGGAGTAGTGCAAAGACGTGATAAAGGAAGGAATAGCCACCTTGGATGCCACAGTCACTAACTGTACGACATTGTTTGAGCAAGAAATGGAGTTAGTAACTAATCTGTAGGAGGATCCAAACTTGCACTCACTGAATATAGAATTAAGGGAGTTGCAGTGATAGTATGATGAAGTTAGGGCAACTGCATGCTCCATAGCACTAGCACAACACCTTTAAAAACTATAGGAGGGGAAGCAGCTCCTAGCACATGTGTAGGAAGCACAAAAAAAGGAGGGCTTACTGAAGGCTAGGTTGCAACCATGGTTGGAAGAAGCTTATCAAGTCATGACCACCATCTAGGATAAGCTTAAAGGCTTGCAACAGACACAACAGATGATAAGGGTGGCCATAGAAGGACAAACTACAGACAAATTAGTTGAGGAAGTCAAGCAGGCAGCAACGCAGAGCTCTATTGAAGTTGTCGTAATCCAAGTAGAGCTGGGGGATCTTCACAGCAAGATCACAGCACCAACCAAGTGAATTGAGGGCGAGTCATGATCTTTGTGTTGGGCGCCTATTGAGATGGGGTCCCCTGGGTCAGTTTTGGGGTTAAGATAACCCAAGTTTTGACACATTTTTGTAATTAATGTAATGTCTTTGGGATTTGTGGATGTAGAACACGTAGATGATTAGGATTCAAAGGGGTTTAGCCCCTTGTTTTATGTAAAGTATGAGTAAGTTTTGAGATCCACCCATGGTCTGCGGATCATGGCATTGTATGCAAAAGGATATATATAGGTGTGTCTTAGAGAGTCTAAGGCATATGTTGTTGATAGATGATAAGTAATGGGTCAATAGAAGAAAAGTGATAGTGCAGAGAAGTGGGTCAAATAGGAGAAGAAAGGCTCTGTAGTTGAGTGCGCAAAGGCCTAAGTAGAGTCCACAGCGGACTGTGCTGACCCTTGCAGCTAAGTGCGTAGGGTAGTTTGAGTCTATAAATCTAAATTGACGATCAACAAAGACAATTACTGAAGAACTATTATGTATATTCGCTTTGTCTCTATTTCTATTAATGATATATGCTGCGTATGAATAGTATGATTTATGGAGTATTGATTTAATGTTACGCGAATTTTTTGAAGAACTATCAGATGACGTAAGCAAGCATGTATATGTAATTTGACAAAGACTTTGATGAATTCTCTAATGTTTATTAATAACTTAAGTAAATCTATGTGAACCCTAATTTATGACTTCTTTCTGATGAGTGTAAGTAGATAGATTGACTATTAAAGGTTTGTAAAGACTAATCATAGACCTTCGCGAAGGTCTAAAGACCATTTGGACAAAGCTGTAGTGGTGAGCCATAAGAGTGTATAGATCTATTTGAAGGCAGATCTGAGGCACTAAAAGACATCACACTAGTCTTTGGATGCAAAAACGTGGTTCTAGCATCCCCCCATACTGCTTCGGGTGAGACTGTAGCCTGCACTATGGGGTTGTTGCCGAAAGGTCCAGTAGTGTAGGGATAACTAACTCTAAACCTGGGTCGGGACCCCCTAGGCCAACAGGTCGTAATGGTAATGTGACAAATTGAATATCGTGTGAATGTGTAAAAATTTGTCCTTCAAAATCTTGAAATTTCGAATGTTCCATGCACATTTAGTGGTATGTGCATACATTGTTGTAATGTTTTACATTTGCAGCGTCAAATTCATATATGTGTTGGGATCATATTCATATACCTTCCTTTAAAACTAAAGTTGAATCCTTTGAATTGGTGCATTGTTTAAAAGGGTCGTTCTATTATCAAGGGTCACTTGTTGCTGCATAGTTTTATAATAAGGTTGTCTTTCCATATATGACAATTTGTTGGTCCATATTATGTATTTTTTTGTGCTCTCTATATGTGATAACTATTATTAAATGTTGGAGAGTGAGTTAAGCATTGTATTGAATGTTGGAATGCGAGTTTGGAGGATTGATGTTTCGTCTTTGGAATGTGAAGTGTTGGGATTCAACCCAATTTCATTGAAGAAGTCTCAAAATACTATAATGAGAAGTATCAACCTAGTCTCATGTCTATCAAATACTTTTGTTTCAAATGACAATGACAAAGCTTCACTAACAGGTTTTGATCGAGATTGTTGATATTCAAGATATTATGTTGGTTTAAAACAAAGTACAATACGTCCCATCTCATTGTCGTTATAAAAACGTCAAGAAAATAAGTGTAGTTGTTCCTTTGCTTCAACTAATCCGTACTCGTTTATTGTTTCCATGGTGAATTTTCATGTGGATTCTTACATTGATGGTGGATAGTTCCCTGACCAATCCCATGAACCAATTCTCATCCAAAAATAAATAAAATCTGTAGCAGGAGATCTGTGAGGCCAAAGTTGACCCTATAATAAGGGTGACCAAAGACATTCATTGGAGAAATTTATATTTTACTTCACACCTTTTGGATGCATCACACCTTTTGGATGCATGCATGAAACTCAAATCCCAAGGTTCAAATAGTGGAGCCAGATTTACAATGCTAGGTTGTTTCCTTTTAAAAGAAATTATAATACCTTTTATGATTCCCATGACTTAGATGGACACATCCATGCTTGAAAGTTAGCCGAATTTTATCATTGACAATGATTTTTTGGTCATCATAACTGAGAATATTGAAGGTTTTCCTATAAGCCCATAATTTAGTTCTATCTCTATTCACTATTGGGAAAAGAAAAGTTTTACCAAGAGATGAAATCTCATTTACCAAGTTTTTTTTATTGCAAAAAATGAAAACATTTGATGAAGTATTGGAGTTATTGAACACTCTGATAATTTCCACTATTGGTGGTATGGTAAATGTTAGCAAAACCTCTCTCTCTGAAATTCGAAATTGTTTGCAACATAAACATGAAAAGATCAAGTTTTTGCAACTAGAATATCAGTTCCAACAAGATGACCTCTAGCAGAAGAGTTGTCATTCTGAACTTTTTCTTTTTCAGAACAATCCTCTCTTATAGATTGAGATAGAATTCCATCAACTTCTAGAAACTGATAAAGTCATTGAAAGAGAAGATATGCATGTTGATGCGGAATTTCAGTTTCCACTTCCTGAGCCCACCATCAGACCCTGGGAAGAGCCTATCAACATCAAGAACACAACCGGTCTTAGATATGACAATGAGACATCCTTTAATATTCCATATTACTCAAATCCCATAAAATTTCAGAGTGCTGGATTTATTCAAGACAATTCATATTCACATGTTCCTACTCATCGATAATAATATATTGTGAAATGCCAACATTATGATCGAGTTGGCCATGTGAAATATCACTTTTTTGATCTTCATCTGTGCAAGAATTATGGTGAGCATACTCATTATTCAAAAAAATGCCTGAAAAAATCTCTTGGAAGAACAAAGATTCACCTTGGATGGATTTCTTTTTGGAAATGGGTTTCAACAACCAAGAAGATATTTCAGTCATATGTTCAAATTTATTCTAGAGTATTAAAAGGTATTGCAATTGATTTTTCTCCAACATATCACTAGGGGGCGAATGGAAGGTCATCTACAAGTTTCAGTGATAAATCAAGCGAGCCTAAGCCATAACTTGAACATGCTACTTAAGCCTACATCCAAAGACAACCATATCTAGATTTAGAGTTGTAGCCAGAGAAAAAGAATGCCCTAAGCATGCCTTTGGTTGGTGGCCTTCCTTAAACCACCATAAGTTGTAGACCTCCCTTTCTCCAAGTTGAAAGTCTCCCTCCCCAAATCATTAAGGAAAACTTCCTCTAGTCGAAGACTTCAACTTCTTGCCAGATTCAGAAAAGTTCCGGGAATCACACTAATCGTTCCTTTGGTTAGTAGTCTTCCTTCAACCATTGTAGGTTGTAGACCTTCCTTTTTCCAAGTTGAAGGTATCCCTCTTCAAAGCTTTAAGGAGCACTTCATCTAGCAAAATACTTCAACTTCTTGCCATATTTGGAAGAGTTCTGGGAGCTATACTAAGCGTTCTAGTGTTGGTGGTCATCCTTAAACCACCGCTAGTTGAGACCTCGAGCTCTCCCACCTTATGAAATCATATCAGAGAGCACATTCGACTTATTGTTGTCGTGCATTGTTGTATTTTTATATTATATCATTCTTCTTAGACTCGTATATGCCCCTTTGGATTAAGGGGGAGGGGGAAATGTTGGACATCTAATCCATTAAGGGTTGGTGTGGAATGTGAACAATCACCAGAGTCCAAAAGACCACTTCGTATATGAAGAGCAAGGATCACAAGAATGTAATATATATCTATGTCATTGTGAATAATAAAGTATCTCATGCTTATCTTTCATATTCAGTCTATTCCATGTGTGTGTTTAACCAAGTTCATATGTTTGAACGAATGTGGTTAAAATTTCCAAAGAAGATAGATGAGTTGCCATTTCTTAAATGTTGTAGAGATGCATAGATGGTTTCTATTTGCCCGGATTAGTCATAAGCTCAATAACTTTAAAAATTGTTATATATTTTTGAAAGGCACGTTATCTCTCTTACACTCTGAAATTTATAGGATGAGAAGTGAGTTAGATCTATAGTATTGGGAGTTATTCACTCTACATTTTGATCTTTACAATTCCATCTCACCTTCTCTATGGGTTAAATTTGATGCGTTCTCTACATTAAAAACCTTATGATTGGAGGAGGTATCTAAGGTAAAGCAGTCTACTCAAATTATCTCTCCTGCAAGATCATTAAACGCTAGTCCTGGTGTGCTTTTGCTTATTCGTTTTCCGTCGTGCTCCAACAAGTCATCCAGTGAGGCAGTCCCTTATTCCTCTAGAAGATCCTTTGAGGTATTTATCTCCTTTGTAGCCTCCTTTAATATTTTGAACACCGACGTGGAGTATTGCAGGGTCTCAAGGATTTGAGCTTCCCTTCGACTTTCCATTAGCTTCTACTGATAGGTTAATTTCTAGGGTTGATCCCACTCACTCTCTCTCCTCCAACAATGGGTCTTCCCCTCCATTGACCAATCCCCTTCCTATTCAAAATTGGTCAAAGATGGCATGCATGTCCCTTCCCCCTCTATGGTCCCTCCAATGTGTGCCTCGTATTCTACTATTGCACATGAGCCCTCCTCCTTGATTGAATTGCCTCTAGCATACACTTCATCTCCATGCCTTTCCCATGATCTCTCAGTGCTATTTAAAGCCCCCTTATTGTTGTCGTTCCCACCCCTTTCCCTCAGTCTTCGATCCCAACCCCATCCCCTTCCATTAGTTTTAGTTATAATGATAATAATACGAATGATAATAATGGTAATTCTAATAATTGTAATAATAGAAAAAATAATATTAATAATTTTATTATTAGTATAATAAATATTTATAATAATTCTAATAACAAAAATAATATGGATAATTTTTATTTTAATTTTTCCCCTTCCCACAATAATAATAATAATTATTATTATTATTTAGTTTCCACCTCTTTTAATAATAATAATAATTATTATTATTATTCAATCTCCCCCTCTCTTAATAAGAGTGTGATCATTCTCTCCAAATTCTCGTTTGATCCCTTAGACTTTCATCTTCTAGGAAAAGGGTTAAACTTTACCCTTTCTCCAAGAAAGATGTCAGGAAACCAGCTCACAAAAAGATAGAAAAGTTAGATCAATGCCTTAGAAATAAGCCTCTTCAATGGGGCAACCTCCTTTACATTACACAAATGAATAGTTCTTAGATGATACAAATGACAAGACCTCCTTTCTATATATAGGAGTCTAAGGGGTCATAATATGATCATAGCCGACATAACAATAATAATGTAAGGGTGCAACAATAACAATAGTGGGCTTCTATGGGGCACAATAATAACAATATGGGGACTACATGAGTACAACAATATAATAAGGGGGTTGTACTAATAACAATAATGGGTTACACTAGTAGTATAGGGTCCTAAGAAAAGATCTCGATTGAGGAGATTATTTGCAACATTGAATTTGGCATTAAGGGCTCATGTGATCCCATTAAAGATATCATTAGTTAGGATTGTGTAGTTATTCTTAATAAATTTAAATGTCCTAGGAGGAATATTAAAAAGTTAGAATTCAAAGCCCTTAAAGCTTTGAACCATAACCCTGATATTGTTGTCCTTAAAGTTGGTAAAGGAGGGGAATTTGTTAACTTAGATAAGGATGAATACTAAAGAAAAATGATGAATAACTTATGTAACAACAATCGCTATAGAAATCTTAGTAAGAGCTCTCGAAAGAAAGTTTCAAAAGTTGTTGCCTTGAATATTAAATCGAATAGCTTTGACAGCTCCATAAGCCATAACCTTATTGAGAGAAACCCTCTCACTCCAAAAATCTATGGGCTTCCCAATATTCACAAGGAATGGGCTCCCCTTAGACCCATTGCCAATAAAATAAGTGGGCCTATGTATCTTCTAGCTAAATATTTAGCTTAGAAGCCTAACCCTTGGTTGGTCATATTGATTCTTTTTCTAAGCTCTCTTCCTCTTTTGTGTTGAGAAATCTATGGGAAACAAGTGTAGGTGACTTCCGACTTCTCTTAAATTGGTAACTACTTGTGATGTATTTTTTTTACTTTACTTGATTAACTTCTTCTTTCCTTTATTATTATTAGTGTTCTCTATCATCAAACAACTACGAAATCATAAAGGAAAATGAGACAATAGGACACAAGATATAGGTAATCAACTAGGGAAAAAGCCTATCTAACTGAGGGGAAAACCCACCAGAATCCTTTTCTTCTTATAGAAATTCAATTGATGAATTCCAAGATGTACAACCCTTGACTAAGAACCTCCAAGACCAAGTCATCCTTCCTTCTTGATGAGATTTTGTTACACAACTTCTAGCAAAAGACTTCGGCCTTCCAACAATTTTGACCCCAACAACAATTTCTGCAACTTAAAGCTAGCAGCTTTAGCAACTTCGACCTAGTAGCTTCACAGCTTCGACCTTGATGCAAATTTAACAACTTTTACCTAGCAGCTTCACAACTTCGATCTAGACACAACTTCACAACTTCAACCTTGTATCTTAACTGACTCAACCTTTCATCTTCACAACTTTGACCTTGCAGCTTCATAACTTTGATACAGCTTCATAATTTTGTCTAGCCTGGAAACTATAGAAACCCTAACAAAAGAGAGAGAGAGAGAGGTCCGAAAAATTCTATCTTGATCTTCTTCATCCTTGTCTGGATTCTATCTTGAGGAGATGAAAATTTCTTGAGTGAGAGTGCAAATGAGGTCGAATTCCTTCTTATTTATAGGCTTGTGAGGGGTACAAATTGCTATCTTGAGGCTGACTTGTGCCTTCATGTAGGTCAACTTGATCTTTGTGCCGTGACAAGGTCTTGGAGGGTCTTTTGACTCAATATATATTTTTTACAATATGTAACATGCCAAAATGGGTCTTCAATACATGACAATGGCTCAATTGACTTTATGAAAAACCTAGAAACACTCAGTTGGTGTTTGACCAAAAAACAAATTTCCCTTGAGCATGAAACCCGTGGCTCAAGAACACAAATATTTTTTTCTTTCTCTTTTAATAAATACATAAAATCATAATTACATATGCCATTATGAATACTGAACCTAGTTATATATTTCAACACTCCCTCTTTGTTATAGGCTATTTTGTCACACCTGATCAATCAACCTCTTATTACCCCTTTACATCATCATTGCACAAATCCCTATGCATGGATCTCTTATTCCCCATAGTTTCTACCCTGAACTACATCATCTAAGCCAGTTTTATGACTAATGCAACCTAGCCTCTTGTTGGATAGCATTCACCTACAACTTGCTTCATTGTGGCCTACGTTGATCACCTATTGGTTGCTCTCCTTGAACCTGTGTCGGTTCTAGAAATATGGGAAAAAGGGATAGAATACTAAAGCTTCCATTTCTAGAAGATTCTAGGATCTGCTGTAACCATTTACCTCAGATAAAACTTTCGAATCCTATCCTATCCTACCTTGGAGTTTCCTTCCCTTAGATCTCATCCTCCCATCAAGAGTGGATCTCAATCCTGAGATTGGTAAAAGGATAAGAACTCCCAACTTACCTCACTCTATATATTTACAACCTTCCATATGCAAGGGGTTGGATTTTCGAGAGTGATTCTACCCTTGTGCTATTGTTTTGAGAGTTATCCTTTCATGCATTTAGGGTGATTGGAGGTACACTTTGTGACAAAGGAAGGACAAGTCACCAATTTGGAGGATCTCTTCTACAAGATCAAAACCTATTTATGGTTATATCTCACTCCATTTAGATCAATACAAATATTTATTATGTTTTCCTATATGTGATGTCGTTATTTGATATATTTATGTACCTCTTTGATCTGTTGAATAAAGGAGATAGATGATGCTACATAGATCTCATAGTTTCTTGGCTTATGTTTTGTGGTTGTGCAAGTTCTAATTTTGGTAGCTAGAGCTAGGATTAGAGCATTGAAGTCAAAGAAGGAGTGAAACATACAATAGATTCCAAGTAGGTTTCTACCCCTCATCCACTTACTTCAAGGAAAACATTGGGCCCTTTGTCATTCTATTATTCTAGGTTAGCCACCAAAGCTTGGGGAGATATTTCTACCCGTAGTAATAAATATTGCATAAAATATTGGTGACCATACTGGGGAATGATGTACTCCCTTGGTGGTTTCTTTGTCCATTGTGTTTGATTTACCTCTATCATAGACCTTTGATTCTTTAATTAGCCAAGAACAAACCTAGGAAGTGATTTCATTGAGTCTTGTTTGCAAATTGTTTGTCACAATCCTCTCTCCGAGGACCAATACTCCCCCTAGTCTACTGACAGAGCATTGCACCCCACCTAAACCTTCTTTTTGTTCGCGTTTCACCCCACCTGGGCCCTCTTTGTTCCTGCGTAGCAAGGACCAGTGCATCTTCTACATCTGTGTCGATCCCTATTTTTGCACAAATTTTGCCTTGTTTGCTGAGTGTTGATTTGATCAGCCTACTTCTAGCTAACCTTCCCTAAGTATTGAGTGTCTTGTGGTCTCTTTGAAGACTCTATTTGGTTTTCATTTGTGCTTGATTTCCTTTGGTAAGAATTGGTTTCAATTTTTATTTTCTCTTATCATTAGGTTGCTTGTAAACTTGTTTTTCTTTGATCATTGATTACTTGGATGAATTGTTATTCTAGTCCTCATTATGAAAAGTGCATTTGAATAAGTGATTAGACTTTACATCTTAGTTTTCCCCATTTACGAAAATTAACTGTGGTGAAAAGAAAAAATATTGCATTGAAATTTAGGGTTTTTGCATCTATATTGATTTAGGAATAGTTTCATGAAAAGGGAATTGCATTGAGCATCTTGTTTGCTGCATTTTCTATGCTACAATTATTTGCCTCTTCCCTTAGCTAGATTTTCATTGAAGAGAAATATTCCATTTCCTCATGCTAGATTTTCATTTTAGGGAATTCAGGTGAATTTGTGGTGAGCCATAAAACTAAAACTTAATTCAATATCAACTTAAAATTTACTGAATCAACCTAAGGAGAATTTGTAACATTAACTCAAACACATAGAGGTATAGGCTAGAGATGTGTTATGGTGTCATTAAACATAGGAGATGTCATTTTTTTCCAGCGTTGCATCCTAGGGCTGAAATCTCGTTCCATGTATGTGAGTGTATAGGATTGTACTCCACATACCTTTGGGTATACTGGCGGCATTCCACACACGTAAGGTATATGGGAATGCACTCATCGAACGGTTACACATTAGACAACACTATTATGGATTGCACTCTCATGTACCATTCCGTATATTTTGGGAGTCCCAATTAGGTTGTTATCCATCCATAGGTAACTGAGTCTGCTTCCCTGTATACCGTGATACACCAAACACAAAATTCGGGGAGATTCATTGTCATACGTTAAGTCCTTGGTTCATCAAGGTGTATATTGCAATTCACGGTTGCTTAGTAATCCTTTATGCCTAGATTACCCTCTTTTTGATTTATTTCTTTTTCTGTTAATAAGATTTACTATCCAACGTGGAACAAAAAGATCCCCCACTTTGTCATTCATGTAGAATGAAAAATAAGCCTCATTTTCCACAAGAGGCCACTACTAGCCATTGTCAGAAGCATGAAAGTACGCAAGCTACTGAATTGAGAAACACAAGAACTACTTCTAGTCCTCCTTCTAAATATGATCAACCAAAATCATCTGTCCCCTTAAGTATTGAGCCCGATATTATGTGAAATTGACACAACCGATGCTGGATTACTTGAGATTTTGTTCCCTGAGGTTATACCTTCTGACCTTCTTGAGTCAGAAACTTCATTTCCTCAGGTCATTGAGCCTAAGGAACCTCAGGCATCTTCAATTATTACTTCAGGTATTCCATCCTCTCTTTCATTGTCTCAGAAAGATCATCCTACTATATATCTTGGCCCCCACGATGAATCACTTCCACCTACACTTGTGAGCATTGATGAGATCCCAAAAGAAGAGCCTTGTCCTTCTACTCATTTGGAGGGACTTTTCCTTTATCAAAACCATCTTCTTCTTCCTCCTCCACCACCTGAACAAACTCCTTTACCTAGTTCTTTTGACTTACCTCCAAATTTCACGTGGAAATCCATATTGGGATTATTGACCTTGACTAGAATTGATATGGATTCCTAGCATGCATTTACCACTATGGTTGAAACTTCAAATTTCATTTCCACATCTATGTTTTCAACATCACCAGAGTCACATCTGTATGGTGGCCCATCTGTCCCACTAGGTTATCAGTCCTTATCTGGTACCTTCTTTGGTGCATCTTCTAGTCTATGGACATCCACCATTTCATCCTATTCGGGAATTCCATCTGCCACTACTTTTATGAGTGCTGCTCGACCTGCTCCTTCTCCTCCTACTACATCGACAGATGAACAACATGCTAGCCCTTATGTTAGTGGGCAAGGTCTTCCTCAATAGTCTAACTATCATTATGTTGGGTTCCCTCTGCAAGGGGATCATTTGCCTCCATCATCCCCTCCTCCTTTGGAAGGGGGTATCCTGTTGTTGGTATACCTGAAATTGGTAACCAACCTTACTATAGTCCTCGTTATCCTGGGATGGCTGCTAGTTTTTGGAAGCCTACTTTTCCCATTCAAACTGGTTTGATGTTGGGTTCATTTTTGTTTCCCAACCTGTGCCATCATCTCAAGTTCCTATTTCTCAATTTGTACCTTAACAAGCTCAATTTCATGTAACTCAAACTATACAGGGTGTGATTTCATCTCAACCTATTCCTTCAGTATCTAGTACCTCTCAGGTCCCACTTACTCAACCTTTGCAAGTTCCTTTACAATCTCAATTTCTTGCACAAGATATTCCTCAAATTATAGTAGGACAGACTGTGTATGGTATGGAAAAGAATCAATTGAACCCTCTTTATCATGGGAGAATGAATATCCTTGTTGGGAAATAGTATAAACCTTATCAGGGTATCCCTCGGGTGCCTTTTCAAGACCATCATATTCATGGTTATCCTGGGGCTGGTTAACAAGGTCACTTGTATTTTTCCTACCATAATCCTCCTTATTCTGGTACTAGGTTCCTTATTACAAACCCTCCTTATTCAGGAATGCAAGTTCCTTTTGCCTAGGCTATTCCTTCATACCCAAGTCATCCTCCACCAGAATTTAATTAACAGTTGCCTTTTATGGCCACTATCAAGTTGCCATATTTGACTCGTCTCACCAATGACCCTATTTCTCATTTACCTTAGTGGTCGATTATTCCTAATAAATTTCCTTCCGATATCCCTAAATTCAATGGGAATCAAAGAGAAGACCCATCAACGCATGTCATGACGTATCATCTGTGGTTTTCATCAAACTCCCTTAATGATGATTCTATTCGTCTTCGGTTTTTCCAAAGAATACTTATGGGTATACTTTTAAATGGTATATTGAGTTACTCGGAGCTTCATTCCATGATTTCAGTACCTTAGCCACAACCTTCCTCATGAATTTCCAGTTTCCCATCAGATAAGAAACTGGAACAAAACTGTTAACCAACTTCAAACAATCTAATTCCACTCACATTTAAAATCACATTCATGAGTGGGGGTGCCATCGCTAGTTGGTTAAAACTTATGTTCCCAATCAATTTCTCATAGAATAGTTCACCAAGTAACTATTGTCACCTATAAGAAAATATGTGGCCAAAGGTGGAGTCGTGACCGAGGAGCAAGTAATTTCTCGTGCAAAATGCTTGGATTCAATTTATATCCAATCCAACATTCGCTCTGATAAGATACCAAACACTCAGAGACATTTGAATATTGTTCCTCCTCTTATACTTGGTAAACAATCTCATGATGCTAATGGCATTATTTGTTCTACCAACATGTATATGGTGAGTAAACCATCTGGTATTGCTCCACCTGCATCTGCTCAAAACCCTCATTCCTACCCTCCTCCAACTTCTTGTTCCGATATAAATGTCATTTAATCTAATAAAGGCAAGTCTCAACAACAACCCAGAAGCAAAAAGAAAGGAAAACATAAGAAAAGAAAGATCCCTCTTTGTAGGATAAAAAAACAAATCAGTCTTTTGATGAGAAATGAAAGCCTCAATATCTTTTCTTTATTTGCAATGAGGATCACTTTATACGTGATCATCCTCATGGTGCATAAGTAAATCAATTTCTTAAGCTCTCCACTTCTCCTGTTGTGTTGACTCACATGTTTCTTAATCAAGAGACTCATATGGTTGCTCAGGACCCATCTTCCTCTAACACGATTTTGATTCTTTCCTCTTCAAAGATGATATCTGATGTTTTGGTAGCTACTTAGAACAAGGATTATGGTAATATGAATCTACGAAATGGTTAGGCTACTAATCAACCTGTTAGTTCGACACCATCCTCGTGTTGATGGTGTAAGACCTGCCAACATTCAGGGTATCTCCCCGGTATGAAGTCCCAACTAGACCTCACACCATTTGGTGTAGTAGTCTCATCTAGTATGATGGTCTGGTTTCCATTATCTTAATGATATGCCTTCGCTCTTACTTGTCATCATGTCAAAGCGATATGCTTTGTCTTCAAATAGAGAGGTTGGTGTGCCTGGTGAGTGCTAGTGTTAGATCAGCTAAACGAGATGCTAGGTAACTAGGAGACATGCCCATGAGAACTACAAAGTTTTCCATTTGAGCAGTAGGCTGACTGGCTGGAAAAAATGTGCAATTTTTTGAGGGAGACAGTGACACACATAGGGTGTCTATTTGGCATGTCTGTGCAGTTTCTTCAGTAAGCGAAGTGGGCATGCTTTGTAGATTTTGTGAAATTTTTTGGGGGAGTGATTCCTGGGGTCACGACCTGGTCAAACTCTCTGGTTGATTAGTTGGAGGCTCGATTGATGTGCTTGCGAGAAACACATACTAAAATGGCTTGCTGGGAAACTTTTGTGCTGTTCTAGGTGACAGTTGGTCAAGTCAATTCCAAGGTTGCGTAGTGCAGACTATCTGGGAGGCAGCCTCAAGCTTTGTGAAATTATGGGTAGCAGTACATGATCACTAAGGGCTGAAACTACATAATGCAGCTCAGCGAAGGTTCGACTGTTGGAGGGTGATCCAGTTGTCACAATTTTAGCAAAATTACTAGGTGTGTGGGCGAGTGAACATTTGCATACAAGACCTTGCGAACACACACTCAACATGACTTGATGATAAGACACCTAAAACCTTCAGGACAAAATATACTCAGTGTGTCTGACTGACAATGCGAGTGACAAGCATGACACTTGTGATAGAACGTTGAATGACCATGACAACGCTTGCACGATAGTACATATAACATCATCTGTGAGTGCGATAGATGTGTACATGGTGAAAAAAACTGAAACATAACCTTCAACATCACCAGAATGAGGTTGTAAGCACTACACAACAATCAACATGTGGAAGACGACAGTTGGTTGAACAAGTGAAAAAGAAGCAAGACATGTAGAAGAAACACATAAGATGACTTTTCACATTTGCGCACATGTATGTTATTCAGGACAGGGAGATATGACAATGATAAGCAGCCTTGCAAACTCAACTAAGAGGTGTACTTTGAAAGATGTTCCTTACTTATCATACTTACCCTCAAGATGATCATGCATTTGATGAAGTTTGCATGCGGTCCTGATATTTTCCATTACTAGGTTCTTTGGTTCTTCTCCTCAACTCCTTGGAAACTATTTCAGCATATCATATTTTCCTATAGTCACAGAGAGGTGGATCTGTACAATTTCAGCGGACAGTGACTGCTGCCAGAATGAGGCCCTAAGAGGCCCGTTTGCACAGTTTCTGCATCCAAGACCAATAAGAAAACTTGGACAAAACTATGCAGTTTTGAGGCTTAGAACACTGCTACGAGATAGGGGTCCTCGGAGGACACCCCTGTGTAATTTCTTAGTGCAATGTAGTTGGACTACTTTGCACATTTTTGGAGAGCAGTGCTGGCTGGGGTCTCTGTGGGCTGGTGGGTTTTAGCTGGCAAGGGAGGAAGCTTGATGGTTGTAGAAGCAAAGCACACAGTTCAGGGAAGTTGGATGAAGCTAGGTTGCTCGGGAAAATGGCTAAGTGTTAGATCAGTGAAACATATATAAACATGAAAGGACTTGACTGTGATCACACACAAACACTTAGTGACACAACGTAGACCATCCAAAATGCATAAGCCATACTTTGTTTGATGCAACAACCTTCGTGACGTAAGTGCATGAAGTGAGTGTGAAACATGTCTATATGATGACAACCACTCATATGCACACAATTACCTTGAAGCAAGACAACATTCCCTTTCCATGACAAACAACAACCCCTATGCCCAAAAATGAAACATGCTACATAAGGATGAGAGTGCGAACAACTCTTAGGATCAAGGAGGGGATCTTGAAATCATCAGTTTACCAATAAATGACCAAGGATGATCGATGCATGATCCAAGGTAGGCTCTGAATTTTGCATGTGAGCCAAAATTTTGAAGGGTGGTTGTAGCTGCTAGAACACCTCCTTAGATCCCACTCCACCGCTGATTCCCACAGAATTGACTATTAAACCTCCAAAGGGTGTTATTCATAAGTTAACTTCCAACCTTCATGCAAGAGCCACTTAGAATTATAATGTAGTTGAAGACGTGGCTCAATCTCCATTGACTATGTTGATCCAGGTGGATATTGGTGACCACCTACCTATTCCACTTGGACCCTCATCATTATTTCTTTCAGTTTTTCAATTTCCTGAATTGTAGAAAGTTTACTATTTTTGCCAATTTTTCGGGTCCTGAACTTCTAGAGCCATTTTGAGGCCCTAAATGAAATTTATTTGGAAACATTGCTAAGTAATTGCTATATTAATCATGTTGGTCAATGTAGTCCACAGAGAGATCTTTCCAACAAGGTATCATACGCGTCAAACAAAGATAATATGACGAAGTTAGAACCCTAGAAAGTTGGCTTCCCAACTGACCCCAACGGGGCCCATAAACGGTTGATGTTACATCTCCTTGGGTTAGGGTTTTGGTTGTTTAGGGGTTTCTCCTATTTTTCAATAATAAAAAGGCCCTTGAGCCTCATTGTAACTTAGTTTAGAGGCATGTAGCTACTGCATATCTTCTCAAAGATAAGCTACCATCGCCTGAGCTAGTCTTATTTCCATTCTATTTGTAAGCATATTTTAGTATTTGATATTAATGAAATGAAGTGTTATTTCTGCTGCATCTCTATATTTATGGGTATATATGTAATTTTTTGCATTCTTGTTTAAATCTAGATCAGTGGCATTAGAGCAGTCTTCTCTTTCTTTGTTTTTCTTTTCATATCCCCAACAAGGCCGGGATATAAGGAGTTAGGGCTTGAGCTAGTCGAACCTTTGCAAGAGCAGTCTTGCAAATCCCAACGGCCTCCCATCGAGGATGAAAAGAAAGATGAGGGGGTAGGAGATCCTATCAAAATATTGCTTGAAGAAGCCCTCAAGCGACAAAGGAACACGATGATGGACAAATTTTCCCAGATCCTTCTACGGATACATAGGAGCAATGCATCTACTTCCAACAGTAAGTTTGAAAGTGCCACACCTTTTAAGGTACAAGTTAGCTTTGACATCCCCATATTTCAGGGTCAGATAGATGTAGATGTCATAGATAAATGATTAAATCTTTTGGAAGGATATTTTTATTTTCATGAATTTTCCAGTTGGGAAAAGATCACTTTTTCACTTCTCAAATCCGCCCCCGATGTTAAGGACTGGTCAGAAACCTACTGCGAGCAGAAGGATGACAACACGGCCTCACTGTTCTCAGCCGCAACCAATTGGAATCCATTCCTAGATGCCATCAAGGAGCAGTAATACCCTATTGGAAGCTATGAGGATAAATACATAAAGTCGACCATGCTATGGTAGGGAAGGGACCAAGACGTGCCAGAGTTTACAAATATTTTTCATACCCTTTGTACAAAGCTGGGGATTTTGAGTGGAATTTGGTACTCAAATACCGTGACTTCCTACATAGGTACATCCAAGATGAAATGGAGTTCCTGGACATCTCCTCTCTTGGCATGACATACCGATATGTTGTCAAGATCAAGCATAAGTTAAAACAAAAGAAGTGAGACTTTCAATTTGTGAATCTGAAGAACACGAGACAAAGACAAGGTAGGGTGACCCAAGACAACCCATCGAAGATGCAAGAAAATAACACCACCACGAAGTCAAAGAAGGACACAGGAAATTGTTGTGAGTTCCATAAGAGCCCCACTCACAACACAAGTGAGTGACAGACCAAGCAGTCACTGGTGGCTGAGTTGAAGGATTCAGAATCAGATGCATGTTCCAACCTTGAGTGAGAACCCGACAAGGGGAATGACAAAGGGAAGAAAATTATTGATGTAGAGCCTAGTGTCACTGTTTCCACTGCCAAGATCCAGAAGAATGAGCCCGAAGATCCATAGGAGGGGGAGCGTCTTTTCCACTCACAAATGTGGGTGAAGGGTTTTTTGGTGCAATTAATTGTCGATAGTGGTAGCCAAAAGAACCTCATTTCAGTAGAGGTCATGAAGCCACTGGGCCTACTGACCGTACCAAACCACAACCATACAACATCGAGTGGCTTCACCAAGGATGAGATATCCAAGTCAACCAACAGTGTCGCCTTCCCTATAGCATCAAGCACTTCATAGAGGAGGTATTCTGTGATATTTCTCCTCTCGATGTTTGTAATGTATTATTAGGAAAACCATACTTTTGGAATAAACATGTTGTATATGAGTCTAGACCTTGCTCTATGATTATCTCTTTAGGTAATACATTATACAAGATACTAGAAGTAGCCCCACCTAGCACCACCTCTTTGATCTCTCCTAAGAAATGCAGTAAGATCATCTCCCAGACTAGGAAATTTATTGTATTTCTGGTTCACTCTCAAAGTAAGGGGAAGATCATAGCCACATCCATGGCCCTCGGGAAGGGTTCCTCCATGCAGTAGAAGCAAGTGGATATGGTCATGAAAGAAGATAGGGACATCTTCTCCTCACCCACAGGGCTACCATTGCATTATCAAGTCAAGCATTCATTCGATCAGACTCCCGAAGAACCTTTACCAAATAGGCTGATATGTCATTGCTCCATTGTGGAAAATGCCAAGTAAAAGCAGCAATGTGATCAACATCAGGTGCCACAAAAGTTTTAGGTGGGCGAAAATGTCCGGTTGCATTTAAAGAAAGAATGCCTTACAAGAGCCCATTGGAAGATTAAACCACTCTAATATGGTCCTTACAACATTACCAAGGCCGTGGGAAACAATGCTTTGGAGCACAACATTACCCCATTCTTTGGCTTACAACCAGTGTTCAATATAGATCGCCTTCAGCCATACTATCCACCATTGTTGGACACATCTAAGATTGCATAACAACTCACACCAACGAAGCTCAACCCGAACTGCATGGAATGGGCCACAACTAGTCAGACCATGGACACACATATCAAGAACACTTGGAAATAGGAGATACAACTATATCGAGTTGTCAAAGTAGGTAGACTCCTTCACCAAGGGAAATGGCTCACTAGGGACCAAGGTCAATAGAATTTTCCTCATCTCATGGAGGAACTCAACGTAATGGGGACCATTTCTTCTTAAGGGGGGGAGGATTGATCATGGTGGATATTGGTGGCCACCCACCTATTCCACTTGGGGCCTCACCTTTATTTATTTTGTTTTTTATTTTCCTTAATTATAGCACAATTTATTATTTTTGGTAGTTTTTTGGGTCCTGAACTTCCGAAGCCGTTTTGAGGCTCTAAACGACACTTTCTTGGCAAAATTTCTCACTCATCTCTATGGGAATGGCATCGATCATTGTATTTCTTAGATAGATCTTTCCAACAAGGTATCATATGCATCAAACAAAGATAGTATGACCAAGTTATGACCCTGGGAAGTTGGGTGCCCAACTAACCCCAACTAGGCCCATAAACTCTTGATTCTACATCTCCTCGAGTTAGGGTTTTGGTTGTTTAGGGTTTTCTCTTATTTTTCAATAATAAAAATTCCCTTGAGCCTCATTGTAACTCAATTCAGAGGAATGTAGCCACCACATCTCTTCTCAGAGATAAGCTACCATCGCCTAAGCTAGTCTTATTTCCATTCTGTTTGTAAGAAAATTTCAGTATTTGATATTAATGAAATGAAGTGTTATTTCTGCTGCATCTCTTTATTTATTAGTATATTTGTAATTTGTTGCGTTCTTGTTTAAATTTGGATCTGTGGTATCACAACGGTCTTCTCTTTCTCTATTTTTCTTAACATGTCCCCAATGAGGATGGGATATAAGGAGTTAGGGATTGAACTTGTTGAACCTTGCAAAACTAGCCTCGCAAATCCCGATGGCCTCCCATGGCGGATAAAAATAAAGGTGAGGGGGTTGGAGATCCTATCAAAGTCTTGATCGAAGAATCCCTCGAGTGACAAAGGAGCATGATGATGGAAAACTTTACCCATTTGCTTCTGGGACTACCTAGGGGCAACACATCTACTTCCAATAGCTAGTCTGGAAGCGCCACACTTTTAAGGTGCAAGTTTACTTTGACATTCCCATATTTGAGGGTTAGATAGATGTAGATACCGTAGGTAAATGCTTAAATATGCTAGAGGGATATTTTTTTGTTCATGATTTTTCCAACTGAGAAAAGATCACTTTTTCACTTCTTGAAGCCACCCCCCATGATAAGGACTAGTGGGAAACCTACTGCGAGTAGAAGGATGAAAGTACAACCTCACTATTTTTAGCTGCACCCACATGGAGTTCTTTTCAAGATGCCATCGAGGAGTATTACTACACTATCAGAGCTATGAGGATAAATGCATAATGTGGACTACACCATGACAAGGAAGGGTCTGAAACATGGCAGAGTTTGCCAATATTTTTCATACTCTTCGCACAAAGTTGGGTATCGAGGATTCTAGGTAGCATTTGGCACTCAAATACCACAACTACCTACACAGGTACATCTAGGACAAGATGGAGTTCTTGGATATCTCCTTGCATGGGACAACATACTAATACACTGTTAAGATCAAGTAGAAGTTTAAACAAAATAAGCGAGGCTTTGGATCTGCAAATTCGAAGAACAAAGGACAAAGACAAGGTAGGATGACCCAAGACAACTCATCGAAGTTTTAGGAAAAGAAAACCAACATGAAGTCAAAGAAGGAAATAGGAAAGTGGTGTGAGTTCCAAAGAGCCCCAATCACAATACATGTGAGTGTCAGACGAAGCACTTGCTGGTGGCTGAGTTGAAGGCTTTAGAATCAGATGCATGTTCTGACCCTGAGTTAAAACCCAACAAGGGGAATGACAAAGGGAAGAAAATTATTGATATGGAGCCTAGCGCCACTATTGCCACCACCAAGATCCAAAAGAATGATCTCGAAGATCCAGAGGAGGGGGAGCATCTTTTCCACTCACAAATGTGGGTGAAGGGTTCACCACTGCAATTCATTGTCGACAGTGGAAGCCAAAAGAACCTTATTTTAGCAGAGGTCATGAAGTGGTTGGGCCTACTGACCATACCACATTGATAGCCATACAACATTTGGTGGCTTCACCAAGGACAAGACCTCTGAGTCAAGCAACAATTTCACCTTCCCTACAATATCAAGCACTTCACAGATGAGGTATTGTGTGATGTTGCTCCTCTTGACATTTGTGATGTATTATTAGGAAAACCATACTTATTGAAGTGACATGCTATATATGAGTCTAGACTTCGATTAATGTTTATCTATTTTGGTAATTCATTATACACGATACTGGAGGTAGCCCCACCTACCACCAACTCTTTGATCTCTGCTAAGAAATGTGGTAAGATCATCTCCTAGACTAGGAAATTTATTTTCTTTCTGGTTCACTCTCAATGTAAGGGGAAGATCATAGCCACATCCATGGCCCATGAGAAGGGTTTCTCCACGCAACAAAAGCAGGTGGGTACGGTCATGAAGGAATATAGGGACATCTTACCCTCACCCACAAGGGTACCATTGCACTGTTAGGTCAAGTATTTGTTTGATCTAACTCCCAGAGAACATGTACCCAACAGGCTAATATATCACCACTCCATTGTGGAAAAATCCAAGTACAAGTAGGGACATGATCAACATCGGGTGTCACACACGTTTCAGGTGGGCGACAAAGTCTGGTTGCATTTACAGAAAGAATGCCTTACAAGAGCCCATCGGAAGAGAAAAACACTTTGATATGGTCCTTCCACCATTACGAAGGCCATGGGAAATAATGCTTTGGAGCACAACATTCCCCCTCTCCTTGGCTTGCACCTAGTGTTTAATGTAATCACCTTCGGCCACACTGACCACCATTGTTGGAAACAACTGACATTGCAGAGCAGCTCACACCAATAGAGCTCAACTTAGATTGCATGGAACATGCCACAATTGATCAGACCATGGACACATAGTTCATGAAAACTCAACAACAGAGGATACAAATATATTGAGTTGTGAAAGTAGGCCAATTCTGTCACCAAGGAAAATGGCTCACCAAGGACCAAGTTCAACAGAAGTTTCCTCATCTCATGGAGGAACTCTACGCAATGGGGATCATTGCTTCATAAGAGGTGAGGAATGTTCTAGGTGGATATTGGTGTTCGGGTCTTGAACTTCCAGAGCCATTTTGAGGCCCTAAACAACATTTTTTGGAAATATGGCTCAACAATTTTAGAAGTAAATACCACATTCGCTCTAATCCTTGGATATATCTTTCCAATGAGGTATCATATGTGTCAAATGAAGACAATATGACCAAGTTACGACCTTGGTAAGTTGGCTTCCCAACTAATACTAACGATGCCCATAAACTCTTGGTGTTACATCTCCTCAGGTTAGGGTTTTGGTTATTTAGGGTTTTCTCTTATTGTTCAATAATAAAAAGGCCCGTGAGCCTCATTGTAACTCAGTTCAGGCATGTAGCCACCACATCTCTTCTCAAAGATAAGTTACCATCACCCGAGCTAGTCTTATTTCCATTCTGTTTGTAAGCATATTTTAGCGATTCATATTAATGAAATGAAGTGTTATTTCTATTGCATCTCTATATTTATGGGTATATTTGTAATTTGTTACATTCCTATTCTAAATATGGATGAGTGGTATCAGAGCAATTTGTTCTTTCTTTATTTTCCTTTGCATGTCCCCAATGAGGTCAAGATATAAGGAGTTAGGGCTTGAATTGGTCGAACCTTCGCAAGACCAGCCTCACAAATCCCAGTGGCCTCCCATTGCGGTTGAGTATAAATATGAGGGGGTAGGAGGTACTATCAAAATCTTCCCTGAAGAAGCCCTCATCTGACAAAGGAATACGAGGATGGACAATTTTTCCCAAATCCTTCTCCAGCTACCTAGGGGCGATGCAACTACTTCTAGTAGCTACTCTAGAAGTGCCACACCTTTTAAGGTACAAGTTAACTTTGACATTCCCATATTTGAGGGTCAACTAGATGAAGATGCCATAGATAAATGGTTAAATATGCTAGAAGGATATTTTTTTGTCCATGATTTTTCTAGCCAGTAATATCACTTTTTCACTTGTTAAAGTCATCCCCCACATCAATGACTGGTGGGAAACCTATTGCGAGTAGAAGGATGACGGTACGACCTCACCATTTTCACCTGCACCCACTTGGAATTCATTTTGGGATGCCATCAAGGAGCAGTACTACCCTATCAGAAGCTATGAGGATAAATACATAAAGTGGACCACGCTACGGCAGGGAAGGGACCAAGACGTGCCAGAGTTTGCCAATATTTTTCATACCCTTTGCACAAAGTTGGGTATCAAGGGTTTTGAGTGGCATTTGGTACTCAAATACCGCAATTGACTACACAGGTACATGGAGGACTAGAAGGATTTCTTCGACATCTCCTCACTTGGAACGGAGTACCGATACACTTTTAAGATTAAGCAGAAGTTTAAACAAAAGAAGCGAGACTTTGGATCTGCGAATCTGATGAATAAAGGACAAATACAAAGCGGTGTGACCCAAGACAAGCTGTCGAAGCTGCAAGAAAAGAACACCACCACAAAGTTAAATAAGGACATAGGAAAGTGGTGTGAGTTCCATAAGAACCCCAATCACAACACAAGTGAGTGTTGGACCAAGCAGTCGCTAGTGGCTAAGTTGAAGGCCTCAGAATTAGATTCTTGTTCTGAACCTGTGTAAGAACCCAAGAAAGGGAATGACAAAGGGAAGCAAATTATTGATGCAGAGCCCAGTGCCACTGTTGCCACCACCAATATCCAAAAGAATGAGCTTGAAGATCCATTGGAGGGGGAACGTATTTTGCACTCACAAATCTGGGTTAAGGGTTCGCCGCTACAATTCATTGTAGACAATGCTAACCAAAAGAACCTCATTTCAACAAAGGTTGTGAAATTTCTAGGCCCATTGACCATACCACACCCATAACCATACAACATCACGTGGCTTCACCAAGGATGAGATCTCTGAGTTAGCCAACAATGTCGCATTCTCTATAGTGATGTTGCTCCTCTCAATGTTTGTGATGTATTATTAGGACAACCATACTTGTGAAAGCGATATGTTGTATATGGGTATACACCTTGTTTTGTGATTATCTATTTTGGTAATACATTATATAGGATACCAGAGGTAGCCCCACCTACCGCCACCTCTTTAATCTATGCTAAGAAATGTAGTAAGATCATCTCCTAGGCTAGGGAATTTATTTTCTTTCTGGTTCACTCTCAAAGTAAGGGGAAGATCGTAGCCACATCCATGGCCCTTTGGAAGGGTCCCTCGACACAATAGAAGCCGGTGGATATGGTCATGAAATAATAAAGGGACATCTTCTCCTCACTCTTGGAGCACCTATACCCAACGGGCTAATATATGATCACTGAATTGTGGAAAATTCCAAGTAACATGATCAACATCGGGTGCCACACAAGTTTCAGGTGGGTGAGAAAGTCTGGTTGAATTTGCAGAAAGAATGCCTTACAAGAGCCCATCGGAAGTTCAAACCACTCCTATATGGTCGTTATACCATTACGAAGGCTATGGAAAATAATGCTTTGGAGCACAACATTTCCCCATTCCTTGGCTTGCACACAATATTTAATATAGATCATCTTCGACCATAGTGTCCACCGTTGCTAGAAACATATGACACTGCAGAACAACTCACACAAATAGAGCTCAACCCGAACTGCATGAAACAAGCCACAACTGATCAGACCATGGACACATCAATCAAGAACAGTCAACAACAGAGGATATAACTATATTGAGTTGTCAAACCATGCCAACTCCTTCACCAAGGCAAATGGCTCACCAGGGACCAAGTTTAGTAGAAGATTCCTCATCTCCTGGAGGAAATCAATGCAATGGGGTTCATTACTTCATAAGTGGGGATGACTAATCTAGGTGGATATTGGTGGCCACCTACCTATTCCACTTGGACCCTCACCATTGTCTCTTTTAATTTTTCAGTTTCCTTAATTGTAGAACAATTTACTATTTTTGGAAGTTTTTCCGGGTCCTGAACTTCCTCAGCTATTTTGAGGCCCTAAATGACGTGTTTTTGGTCAAATTGATCAACAATTTCTACAAAATTCATATTTAATGTTGTAGTCCTTGGAGATATTTTTCCAACAAGGTATCATACACCTCAAATGGAGCTAATATGACCAAGTTACAACCCTGGGAAGTTGGCTGCCCAACTAACCCCAATGGGGCCCATAAACTCTTGGTGTTACATCTCCTCAGGTTAGGATTTTGGTTGTTTAGGGTTTTATCTTATTTTTCAATAATAAAAAGGCCCTTGAGGCTCATTGTAGCTCAATTAAGAGGCATGCAGCTACCACATCTCTTCTTAGAGATAAGCTACCATCGCCTGAACTAGTCTTATTTTCGTTCTGTTTGTATGCATATTTCACTAATTGATATTAATGAAATGAAGTGTTATTTCTACTGCATTTCTATATTTATGGCTATATATCTAATTTTTTGTGTTCCTATTTAAATCTGGATCATTGGTATCAGAGCGATATGCTCTTTCTCTGTCTTTCTTTGCATGTCTCCAACGAGGTCGGCATATAAGGAGTTAGGGCTCGAACTGGTCAAACATTTGCTCGACCAACCTCACAAATCTTGATGGCCTCGCATGGCGGATAAGAAGAAAGATGACGGTGTAGGATATCCTATCAAAATCTTTCTCGAAGAAGCCCTTGAGGGACAAAGGAATGCGATGGCGGACAACTTTGCCCAGATATTTCTGTGACTACCAAGGGGTGACGTATCTACATACATCCACTACTCTAGAAGCGCTACACCTTTTAAGGTACAAGTTAACATTGATAGATGTGGATGTCATAGATAAATTTTTAAATATGCTAGAAGGATATTTTTCTGTTCATGATTTTTAAAGATTGGAAACAATCACTTTTTCACTTCTCAAAGTCAACCCCCACGTCAAGGATTGGTGGGAAACCTATTGCAAGGAGAATGATGACAGTACAACCTCACTGTTTTTTTCTGCACCCACTTGGAATTCATTTCGAGAAGCCATCAAGGAGCAGTACTACCCTATCAGAAGCTATGGGGATAAATACGTAAAGTGGACCACACTGTGGTAGGGAAGGGACCAAGACGTGCTGGAGTTTACCAATATTTTTTATACTCTTCACACAAAGTTGGTTATAAAGGATTCTGAGCAGCATTTGGTACTCAAATACTATGGCTGTGTATGCAGGAAAATCCAGGATGAGATGGAGTTCCTAGACATCTCCTCACTACACTGTCAATATCAAGAAAACGTTTAAAAAAAAGAAGCAATACTTTGGATCTACGAATCTAAAGAATAAAGGATAAAGACAAGGCGGGGTGACCCAAGAAAACCTATCGAAGCTGCAAGAAAGGAACACCACCATGAAGTCAAAGAAAGACACATGAAAGTGGTGTGAGTTCCACAAGAGCCCCACTCACAACACAAGTGGGTGTCGAACCTATTAGGGTCCTATAATTTATAGGATCAATGATCATTGAGTATTTTCTTTCAGTATTTTAGATTGGAAATAATATAGCTTTCTGAAAATTATTTCCAAAAAAAAATATAGAAAAACGAAAAGAGGGTAAAATACAAAAATAGAAAAAAAGAAAAAGAAAAGAAATGATAAATGAACTCCACAAAAAAATGAATAAACCTGAAAGTGATGCTAGCTTAAGTGCCACTACTAGCCTTCTAGCTTTGTAAAAGAATAAATTTGTGAAATTGTATGCAGCTTGTTTAACATGCCACAGTCCCTTTCTACTTGAGACATACAGTTTAATCATGCTCAAGCTATTTTCAATTTATGTCAATCAAGTTAGAGTGAATAACTTAATTAAACAATTTAATCTTGGTTAAGATTAGACATGTAGAAATAGGTGAATAATGTTAATCCAACTGTTTAATCTGGATTAATTTAGTTGATTAGATTAGTCTAGAGTTTGAAATAAATAGTCTTTATCTCTTAGAATAAAATTTGAAGGGGTTTGCATACTTAAATTCACCCACATTCTCTTTAGATAACATTAGAATAGGCAAATGAAGATTTTATGTAATAAGGGTGAAGTACTTCCTTAGCCAAAGTTTTTGACTTTGGGTTATGTTTCATGCATCTAAAAAGATATGACAGGGCCCTCTGGGGTTAAACCTCCCCTTTCTCACCCATCCCCGATCATTCCCCATAGAGATTCGACGACCCAAGATAGGTTTCAGAACCCCCCCGGAAGTGACAACATTTAATGGAAGGGGGGTGATCTGAAAAGCACTTTACTGCCTACCTATGTATCACCACCAGATGATTTCAGACCTCCCTCTCCATAAACCAAATACCACCGCACCCCACTTCTGAAAGTGGTATTACTTTCCCTCCTAACTAGCCTTCCCGCCAATGGTTACGTCCACATCATGTCACAGTTACCACTCCCATCGTGCCACCTCACCCTACATCCCATCACTCCCACCAACTATCCCACTCCACTCATCCCCTAATCCCCAGCTACCCTGTCTAAGGCCATTTCAAACTCCATTAATCTCTTATCCATTTTTGAGTTCCATTACAGGAGTTAATACCCTAAACAGACCATTAATCCAATGGTTAAGGCAATTTCATTGGAGATAAATATGAAATTTACCACTGATTACAATTTCCTTTCATTTCTCATTCAAAAGTGCTCCCACCCCTTTGTGCTATAATTTTTCTGCAGCATTTCCCTTGCTTATCATTCATCAATTGAGAAAGGTTTTCCAGTCTGGGTTCCCGCCAATTACTAGACACTCAGCTATTTCCTGCTGTTGTAGTCTTTGATTCTCTATTCTGCAACCACCATGGCACCTAAAAATACCCCTGTGATCAATCCAATGCTCAATCCCCTTATCGATTTAGACCATACCTCTCTTGCAGACCGAGATTACAAAATCACTGAAACATAGTTTGAATTCGACTTGTTTGAATTACGCTATTGGTTTTGAGGTAATTTCCTTGACCAATTTGATGAGATACACCTTTGGCAATCCATACTCTCTCCGTTTTCTACTCCCCAATCGTATCATTTTCCTGAATTTTTTCTAAGATGCCAAGCCTATTATCTTGAAAGAAAGAGGGAAATTATCTCCCCGAATGGTGAAATTCTCCTCACCATCACAACTGACATCATTAATCAAACACTGTAGGTTCCCCACTATGATTCCCTGTCCCCTTTCTCCATTAAATCTCTCAGAGAAATTTACGAGAAGTTAACTTTCCCCCAAAGAGTTGCCATCTTTGAAATCTTCCTCCCTCAAGACTCTCTACTCCCTAAGAATAATCCCCCATATCCCTCTTCTATGTTCCCTCAAAGGAAAAGATAGATTATTTCTGTTTTGTCTTCCATTCTTGGTTACTACTCAAATGAGTGGGTAGGTGAGCCTATTCTACACTTTCTGTCCACACTTTCTTCAGAAGAAGGACCATTAGTCACTTTTGACTACGGTCACTTCTTATCAAATGTAATTCATGAACAATTCCTTTAGTTTTTAATTGAAGGAATTCTCAGATATTCATCCATTCTTATGTATATGTTTATATTTTTCCAAACAGATAAGTTACCATTCTCAGTGCAGAAACTGGATCAGCAAGGAAAGCCACAGTCAATTGTTTTCTGGACTTCCTTAGTCAGAAAAGAATCATAGGAATACAACATTTCAGAGTTCAGAGACCTATTTGTATATCTATCCACTTGTGTGTTAAGTGGCTAGCAGGTTCCAAGGATCATCAGAGAAATTCGTAAGGTTCTGCAGCTCAAGGAATAGGTCCAAGTAGGTGATTGATGCCTTTATCAATCATTCACAGAGATTTGAGTGTATGGTTCAAAGATGCCACCATACAAACTCCCAAAATATTTGCCACTGAAGATGTTTTCCTTGGAATATATCAGGCAGATAATTTAATTTGATAATATTCATTTTGTGGTAGCTAAGAAGAAATCCGAGTTCAGGATCGAGACACAAGTCAGACCCTTCATCTGCAACAATACATAAGGAGGAGAAGAAATAGTCCTCCTGCTGAAACAAATGAACATTCCTCTCAGTTTCACTTGGTCTTATGACCCCTTTGGGGTAATCTCAAAGTTGAGAGTAGAATAGAAAACTACACTATATGTGCACACTCAGAGGCCTAAAATAGAAAAGGATATGAACCAACACACTTGGGTGGAAAATACTTTGGAGGAGGTTGAGGAGCATATCATTTCTAGGATAGCCTCAGAGACTTAAATACCTAAAGAGAAAATAGATAAGATACCAAGACATGATGATTCTTTAGTCACTGAAGTCTCTGCTAAGGAATTTAAAATATATACTAAGAAGATTAAATCAGGATGCAATTCTAAAATAGAATTTCCATCACTGGAGGACACACAAGGCACTATTGTGCTCTCGGGTTTCAAAACTTTCAAGCTATACAATGGTACTACAAAATCTCCATCACCTTCCTTAGTTACAAAAGATATTCCAGCTACTGTCCCTCAAACACCTGAAACATCTACAAAACAAAGAGAATTAGACATTTTTAAGAGATACAAGCAAATCAAGTAGAGGAATGAGTCCATTCATGATAACATATCAGCTCAGTTCATAAATAAATCTTCTTCCATTCAGCACAAACTCATTTTAACATATGATACAGAGAAGGGAAGAATTCATATGGAATTTTTGCAGGCCCAGGTCTCTCAACCAAAATCAACAACAGATTTCAAATAGAACACTTTTGAATTTGAGGCAAAGGATATTCATCCTTTGGATCAAATAGATATGCACAGATAGGTAGGGGAGATGGTGTATTTGACTTTCACTCAGACTGCATCACTGCCACAAAACTACAATTCACTCTAAATAATGTGCAGTCTCATCTCAAATTGGAAAAAATCTCCTCACTTGCCAAAGATACCAGAATCAAATACTTGGAGGAAAAGGTGGTCAAAGCAGGCCTTGATCCAGACAATTGAAAATCTATAGAGGTGATAATCAGAAAGAAGAATGCTGATATTGCAACATTAAAGAAGCAATTGAAGCTGGCAGCAACAGAAGACCCCCAGGCCAAGGAACATGGAGAGACAAAACTACAAAAGGAAGAGATGCTCAAGCTTCTAGTAGAACAAGGTGCCTAGATTAAAGCAATGGAAGCAGAAATGGATAAGCTAATAAAGGAAAAGGAGTATAATTCACAACTTCCATTTGTTCCTCTTGATGGAGTTCCTATTGCATCTGTGCTATAGATAGGTGTAACTACAGTAACCACTACAGCAAGAACATCATCCTCAACAATGATTCCCTCATAAGTTGTGGATGATTCAGTAAAATTAGCTCAATCTATGGAAAATATGTAAATACAGGAAGAAGAGATAAAGAAACTGAATTTGGAGATAAAGATTTTATAGGAGAAAAGTCTAAGGTTTGAAAATGCTAACTTGACAGAAATATAGAAAGCTTAAACATTGTCCCAAATATTATAGAAAATGGAAAAAGATTGTGCCATGGGCAATACATTGGTGCAGGTGAAGGAAAATATCTGGAACACGGTTAATGAAGACATGGGAGAAATTTGGCCTTCAATCCAAATAATTTTTGATCAGAAAGAGATTTTTGAAAGGTCGAATGAAGCCATTGAGCAGGTTAGAAAGCAGCTTGGAGATAAACCAAATGAATACACTGAGCTTATTAAATTTCTAAATTCCAAGAACAATGAAGAATTGGAAGAATTAGAAATTGAAGACAGGATTGAAACAATTTTAGAAGTCAGGAAAATGTTGACTAAAAGGAACCTGACGAGACATCTTGAAGAAAAGGGTCAACACATGAACACATGTATACAGAGATTCTTTGCCAAGCTGGAGCCTTTCTACAAGAAAGGACTTCTAAACCTGTTAGTGATTAATGTCAAGCTCAACACATAGAAAGATTATAGTGCATAGATTATGAGCAAGGCGAGAGATAGCTTGAAAGTTACAGCCAGAAGACTGAGGATGAAGGGAAAGGCATTCCTAGAAGTAATACCATATGATCTTGACATCCAGTATGCAATTCCAAACTTGTACATGACGCGGCTGACATTTTCTAGGTACACTGAAGTTGACAAAGTGTATAGGAAGTTAATGAAGATGAATATACCAAGTGAACAACGCTAGGATAAACTCTGTGAATTACTAGAGTAAAAGGTAATTTTAGTGGTAGAGCATAAAGTACAACACATCCAATTTTTCAGCAGCAATAAGTTAGCTTAATTCAGTCCTATTATTTTGTAGATACATGCTTGTCATCTTGACAGGATACTTTTTGTAAATTAGTTATAAGTACTTCAATTGTTGAAATAGTACAGGTTGGTTTTTGTACAAAGAAACACTATTGTATATCTTTTTCTGAAGCATTAGAAAATTTTCCAAAGTTATACAGAATCTCTTTCACAGGATTCATGTGTCAAGTTGTTGGTGAAGTACATCTATCTGTTTTATGAGTTTATATCTCTCTATCTATAGCACATTATTGTTTTCTAAATCTGAGTTATTCAATATATAAATAAAGGGAATATTTTTTTTTTAAACCTACACTCTACACCTAGCTACGACTAATTTCTATGTTTTCTTCTGATCTTTAAATATAGAATTCAAGTAACAACTCTCTATATTTTAAAGTGAACCTTATTCTGTTCTTCTTCTCCATTTCACATACTTTAAAGAATCCAATCGGTTTGGCTACCTTGCCTTGTGAGATCTATCTGTAGATACTCTAGTTAATTTGTATTTTATGTAACAATTTCCATAGCCCAATAGAAATCTAAGTTATCAACCAATCACTCAAATACAAATCAAACCACCAAATTAATAATTAGCCTAATATTCAATCAAACAAAGTTAAATATTTCGGATAGAGCCCTCTTTAAAGCTGGAAGGGCTAGATCCCAACTTCCAAAGTTGGTTTGTGGTTACCTTTATAATTTGCTTCTGCAACCTCAGAAAATTACTGAGTGCTAACATTCTAGTGACCATACTGGGGAGTAAAATTGATCCTTTATTCCATCATCATAAGATTATTTCCCTAGTTTCTATATCCTTATTTCAAAAAATTTAACGATTAAGACATTGGAAATAAAGGATTAGAGGTTGTTTTGCTTTATTTAAAAAAAAAAATATGGCTCCAAAAAGAGTTTATACTCGAACCAATCCTTATCTAGACCCACTTGAAATTATAGAAAATCCTGAAAGAGTACTTAGAAGGAGAAGTTTGGCTGAAATCCAGTGAAGCAATAGCCCCCTTTCAAGGGCCAATTCTCTTCCTGAGAACCTCAATACTATTCGTGATATTCAGTTTCGAGCACAGTCTTTTCAGGTCTAAGTATGAATATTTTGTTGATCAGATAGTGGCTGATGAAGCCATTATTCAACCATATAAACTAATAAGACCATATGTGGAACCTAATCCAGATCAGCTAACCCTTCAGGAGTTTGACAAACTGCAAGATCTTGTTTCTACCCTTGATCAGGTTGTACATCAAACTTACATACAACAGTATGTTGATCTCTCTACTCTTAACATTGCTACATTTGCTGCATCCTCCCAATTGATTAATCCAACATCATGTGGCCCTTCCTCTTCTGTAATTTCAACTACTCATCCAACAGCATCTCAAGTAGTCACTCAATTAACTCCCACAAATCCTATATCTACTCCTCCCTTAAGACCAAATATCATTGCTATTTGGTATGAACCTCTGGTTTTACCTGCACAATTGCATAATATGCCCCAAGACTATCAGACTAGGATACCCAATTTGATGGTACTATTCCTATTACTTCATAACAACACATTAATAAGATGAATGACTTCTTTGATCTTCACGAAGTAGATGAGAATGATGTAAATTGAGGCTTTTTTCCCAGATCTTAGGTGGAGAAGTCAGAAAGTGGTTCAAAGAATTAGCAGCAAGTAGTATAACTGACCTTCTTGTTTTTCACCAATCCTTCCTAACTAGGTGGGAAATTAAAAAGAGTCCTCCGTAGATCCTTTATGATTATAAAAAACTTAAGAGAGGTCCAAATGAAACTGTAGAAGAGTACTGTGACATATTCAATAGGGTTTACAATGCAATTCCCATTTCCATTAAACCACCCCTGCACTTGGCCTTGATACATTTCCCAGAAGGATTCGATGTTGATATGGCCTATCAACTGAGAGTAGGAAATCCCTCCACCTTAAAGGATATGCAAGAAAACACACTTCAATAGAGGCTAACGTATTAGCCAAGAAATCTAAGTTAAAGGCTAAAAAAGTAACGATAAAAGAGGAACCTTCATCTTCTGTTTCTGCTGATTATAAATTAGACAGTCTACTGAGAACAAAAGAGAAAATGATGGATAGAATCAATATAGCTGATAGGACTCCTCATAGAGAAATCCAAACTATTGAAGAAATCAACCATTGAATAAACAAAGAGACCAAAAGGGTCTAGATCAGCAGGTAATACCTCCTTTCCAGCAAAATTATACATATGAAGAGGCTAAAGTAGCTGATGATACAAGGAATACTCAAATAAATCTATTAGGAGTAAATGATAATGACTATATTTTTCTTATTGAGGAAGATCAAGACCTTTTTTTGTTATCCCAAAATGAGATAGAACCTGAAGAAATGGAGGATTACAAAAAAGGCTTTGAGAATTCCATTATGGAAGTTCATAAATAATACAACCTCAGGAGTAGAAAAATACCTGATACTCCTCCAAAGAAACCAGTTGAAACACCTACTAAAAAGAATGTTGAGATTCTTACTAGAAAGAATCCTGATGTTATAATCCAAAAAAAACAAACACTGCATCCAAAACAATTCAAGCAAATGATCCCTCTACCAGCCAACCAAAATATATACCCCAAAGAGATGTGGCTGATAAACTAGAAGCTGTCAATTCAAACAAAACACGTACATCATTCAATATAGAAAAGGAAGTGGAAAACTCAAAATCCCTATTACTTGGACATAATTGATGAATAAAACTCCTTATAGATCCCAGGTAATGAAAGCATTGAGCATAGGAGAAATCACTAATACAATTAATGTATTAGATGATCAACTTGAATTACTATTTGGCCCAGAAGTTGATGAAAATCTTTAAGAGGGAGATGTTCCTCCCTTTTATCTTAGTCTAACTATTCATGACAAAATCTTACCCAATGCTATGCTTGATTCAAGGGCTTCCCACAATCTTATGCCAAAAGAAATTATGGATAAGTTGGGATTAGATATTACTAGAAGCTATAAAGACCTGTATTCATTTGATTCTAGTCAAGTTAAGCGCCTTGGACTTATAAACTATTTATGTGTAAATTTAGTCCAAATCCGTGCCAAAAGTGTGGTTTTGGATATATTTGTTGCCGATATCCCACCCAAATATGGAATTTTTCTCTCTCCATTCATGGGGAGCCAAACTCTAAGGAAATTTGCAGATGGATATGTCTTATGCAACAATCCCCGTCTTTGGTCAAAATAGAAGACTAAATAGAGAGAAACTCATGAAATTCATGGTCACCACTTAGGATAGGCTAACAAGTATCCTATATATTTTGTTCATTCTGATTTGGGCTCATTCTCTCTATAATGATGTAAGCACATAAGAACAAATTCGAAACCATAGTACTGATTTTTGTCTCAATGTTGATGGTCAAACAATAATTTCTGATGAGGATAATTCAGATGAAGTTTTGTGGAATCTGGGTTTTGATGGATCAGTGAGTAAAGATGGAGTTGGTGCTAGTCTATGGGTGTTGAATTCATACACTCATCACCCAAAAGGTTACTCCTACAAATTAAATTTTCGGTGTTCCAATAATGTTGCAGAGTACAAAGCCTTAGTCTTAGGTTTACAACTGTTGAAGGAACTTGGTGCTAAACGAATTTCCATTCATGGAGATTATGAGTTAGTGATAAAAGAAATCAAAGGAGAATCCTCCGTCAAACATCCTAGGATGAGATCCTATAGAAACATTTTGTTAGACTTTCAGGATTTTTTTCACTGAATATAGTTTTTCTACAGTTTCAAGAGATCAAAATATACTGCCTGATGGTCTTGCTACTTTGACAAGTACATGTAAATTGCCATTTCGTCCTACTCGTCCATATATAGTTGAAGTGAAGATTAGAGCTATTGTAACTGATAACATTAGATACTGGTAGGTTTTTGGAGATGATGCTCATATTGAAAACTTTTTGCAGTCTAAAGACGAATTTGAAGATACTACTATAGATGTAGAATTTGATACAGAAGATACTATACATACTAGCGTAAATAAATTAGAATTGCATGAAATAAATGAAGAAAAATAAGAAACAAACATTTTACAACTAAAACACAACATCCTTCCTAGAGGGCTTGTTCCTTTAGAATATTTATTTGATTTTAATGATGTAGTGAATGTTAGCACTCAAATTTACCTTAGGCTGAAATAAGGTAAAACTCAAGGCTACATCAAACCATGCTCAACCTCGTAGCTAGCCCTACGAGGACAAGAGAGGGCTCTCTCCGAGTCAATCTCAGCAAAAGGTAATCAATGAGGTCGAGATGACTAAATTGATAACTAATTTTAGGCTAGGTATAAAGTACAAGGAGTTTGAGATTGATTTTTTGAAGTTTTGTTGAATTCAAGGGAAAGGCAATTTTGGGTGCGGGGATGAGGCACAGTTTTTGCAGAGGTCTACTTGGGGCAAGATAGGCGATTATTTTGATGCCTTTAAAGAGAATTAATGGATAGATCTAACTGGTGAGAGGTTAAGGAGAGAAAGAAACTTTCAAGGATTCTCCATAAATAGATGAAAACATGGAAAATCAAACAAACTTAAAGGCAGAGCATAGCAAATTATGGATTCTACCTTAACACTTCATTTGTTCAATTGCAGAAGATAAGAGAGGGAAAGTGATACACATAAACAACTTACAAATACTGAAAGAAGCACACTATCAACACATAAAGCCATATGAATCCCAAATAGTGCTGCAAAACCCTGGTCTTTCCTTTGCCAAAAATGCAGATAAAATATGTACAATAGAGTGTCAAGCTATTCCCAAGAGTCCAACCCTGAAAATGACTAAGAAAATACATAATATAGTAAAGCCAACCCATTCCCTTGCCTCTAGGGGTCTAGCTCATCATCCTAGGAGCTATTTCAACCAATTCTAAACAAATCACTACAATCTAGGCTGTCAAAACAACTTGCCTCTATAAGGTGGGAAACCAATTCATTCATTAAATTTTCACCTTTTAGTGAATGAATCTTCTACAATAAGTAAATAAGTGTCAAAATAACATCATGTTTCATTAATTACATCAAGAGGAGTGAAAATTCACGTCACAAGTCAAAATTGGTCAAACTGGCTGCATTTCCTGAGCTGAAGATGAAAATTTTGCCAAAAAACCCTGTGCGCCGCGCAACTGAGCCCTATGCGCTATGCGCCTTTCAACCTATTTTTGGGGCACTTCCTGTCATCCAAATCAGGCTCACAATATCTGGTTGGAAAGCCCTGGATGTATGCTATCAGCCCAAGTGGAATTTTGCAATTTGGAGCTCATTTGCCCCCTCAAAATGTCATTCTCCCGGAAGTACTTCCTGCTGGTGCAAAAGGTGGCAGAAAGGTGATTTTCATGGTGTTTTTGAGCCTTTTGGTCACCCAAAACTTAATGAAATGCTTTGGCAATAGCTGAGCATGTATAATTCATCATGAAAAACCCAAAAATGTAGAGTTTTCCTCCAACATGTGTCCCAATATTAAGTGCGCGCGTCGACACGCTACGTGTTGAGCCAAAAAAACCTGTTTTAGGACAAAATTCTCAAAATGACAAAAATTTATCCGAATTTTCTCAAATTCGGAGTGAAGACCCTCTATCATGTATTGTGCCCCGCTAATGAAGCCTCAGCCAAAATTTGGAGTGGATCGAGCTTTTTCCGCCGTTTTAGTGCTTTGCTGAATCGCCTCTTTAGGATCTTCATTTTTGCTTTGCAAACATGCATATGAGCCCAATAGTGGGTTTTCATATGACGAAGCATGTCCTTGTCTCTTTTTTCCTTTGCCAAAAATTTATCCAAATGAGTGTTCACCCGGATGAGCATAGACTCTCGATTAATCGGTGTCAAATCACCGGGTCTCTTTCGGGCCAATTCTCGATCATCCCGGATTTGCCACAGCTCATAAAGTGTATGATCATATTCTAGTTGTTTGTTGCGCTGCTCCAAGTAGTTAATCACCCACTTAGCCATCTACAATTTCTTTTGCAGCGAATCATTCTCAGCCCTTTGCTCTCGGATGATCTCCTTTAGATCCGAGCTAGGAGAGCTCGCATCAACATCATTGATATCCGTGTCCTGACCTCCTGAAGGACCCTCATCATACATGGGCCTCTTGCCCCTATCCTAGATCTGTACCTGTGTTGAAGAAGAAGGCGAGACCCCTTCCACATGATGTGGAGATAATACTCATTGTGCTGATGAAGTCAACGAGACCCCTTCCACCCCGGGTGGAGATAATACTCGTTGTGTAGATGCAAATAAGGCCCTGTGGCCTTGCTGGTATGTCACATATAGAGGAGCACTTATATGCTTAGTCTCAGGAATGTATGGCTGGTGTGAAGGCACTCCCTCATCATGAACTATCTCGAGAGGCGGCTGTAGCGCTGAGAAGTAATCATGGGAGATGAAATCCACCCAAGTAATGCCCTGTTGTGCCAACTGATGCATCACTATGATTTTGATCAACACGTAATGATATATGCTCTTATGCTGATGTGCTGGGCTCTTCCTTTGTACTAAAGTCACCATCCTCTCTATGTTGCGACCCATGAAGTAAGGAATGTTCATCATACGTACCCTCGTGAAATGCATCAACAAACGGACATGGTACGCATAGAGACGTGAGAATCTGCCCTCGCAACTGAAATATCGAATGATGAGTTTCATCAATGGTGCAAACTCATCCCTCAGGAATCTGAAAGGAAAAGTTGTGCTCAAGTGTCTCATATACTCGGGTTTGATGTATGGCTCATAGTAGAATCTGTCTAACTGCTGGCATTTGCTCCATTCCTCCCCTAAATTTGGTATCCCGGTGGCCTGAGCAATAGTCTCTGGTGACAAGGTGAAATTCACTCCAGCAAGGTTTACATGAACATCATGTAAATGTAGAACAAATAAATGGACTAGTTCTCGATGATGTTGAGTTTGTGAGATCATCTCACAGTATTGGAAACATGATTGACGCCGAAAACAATCCATTGCAAGTGGGCAAGCTTGCAATTGAGCCAAAGAAGTAGGCTCCTCCCTGACATGCTGACCACCTTTGCCACTTTTGTGATACCTCTGTGGCACATTTGGCACATTTACCTTCGGCGTAGAATCATTGTCATACTCCTGCTCATAGACTGACTCAGTCTCTGACATGACTTTGAAAACAAGATAGCTGGAATATATATGCTGATGTATAAACTATGTGTACAATTGAATATAAATTTTTCTTTGCTCTAAAAATGCTATGACCAAGGGGACACAAATGCCCAAGGGAATATTAGGAAAGGGAAAACATTAGGGAATTTGGAAATAAAAATAAGGGAATTAGGGAAGGAAAGGGAATGAAAATATTGGATTTTGGGGTTTTGGGATGTTAGGTAGGGATAATGTGTTTTTTAATAGAGGCGAGTGACTAGGATTTGAGGGGTTATAGTGTAGGATTAATGAGGTAATTAATGAGGAAAAATAATGGTAAATTCAGGAATGGGAAACAAAGGGAAATGGGGAAAAAATCACAACCTTGGTTACACTCTGTTTTTGAACCCTACAACAACTTTTTACATTCAAACCCTACAACACTTTTCATTGACAAAGGAGGGCTTTCCAACTTGGATTTCTAAGGTAAACATATCATGAACCCATCACATTAACCTTTCAAAAGCCAAGCACAAGTAATAGATATGAGCCTACCTGCATATTTGTGCGGAGAGGAGGCGTTTTGATGCTTTTCCAAACAAATTTCCAGCTTCGAACCCAGTGCGCCGTGCACCTCACCCAATGTGCCGCGCGCCTCTGATGCACCGCACGCATGTATTTTTACACTGTGGCTTTGTGCCCAGTGCGCCGCACACCCCTGATGTGCCGCGCACCTAGTCCAATGCGTCGCCTGCCTGGAAACTGCTCCAACTTCCTCTCAAGCTCACAATTTCGCTTTGGAACAATATTTTTCACTCTTGGCATGTGTAATGAGTTGAAAATGTAGTGAAATGTCTTTATAAAGACTCCCTTTTGATTTTTGCTTGGTCCATAACCCATTTTGTAATGTTTTGTCGTTGACACTTTTTCAGGATTAATAGACTTTTGACCTTTTTGGTTTCCTCCTTAAATTTGGTTGAAATAATGATTTTCTTTGACAATTTTTTGCAGGGATCGTTGTGATATGATCTGGCAAAGGAGACCAAGGCTGCGCCTAGACAATTCAAGAACTGAAATTTTTGAAAATTTATTACAAAAATGAGACGACGACTTATCTTCAAAACAAAGTTTTGAAGAGAAGTCCTAACTTATTTGTATAATGATAAAAATTATTGAGGTAACCATCTATTGAGGACATCCCTCTGGCCTGCTGGTCTTCTTAGACTTTGTAAAACAAAATTGACTCAACCCTAGACCTAATGACCGAGAACTATTTTCATGACCTAGAAATTTGAAACAGGACTGTAAATGATCTTTCAAGGCTTGTTTTTATGAATAGACCTGAACCAGCAGTGCCAATCACAAGGGGAATGAGTGACACAAACCATTCCGTTAGAGTTATGGCATGCCTAACGAAATGCAACTGATCGAAACTGATGGGACACCTAAACATGAAATGCAAAAAAGAGCTTTGATCTCTAACGGAGGGATAACTAGACCGACTCTAACAGTGAAGAAGCCCAAAATTGAACCCACTAGAGCTAGTGTTGAGGAACATAACATTAGGATTGAACTTCAACCCAAAATGATCAAACTGTGTAAATGATTACCTCCAGCCGAAAAGATGAAATACATTAATTTTTTTAGAGAATACATTGATGTTTTTTCCTGGAGATATGAGGACCTAAAATCCTATGACACCAGTATCATACAACACAAAATTCCATTGAAAGAAGATCATAAACCCTTTAATTTTTTTTTAACAAGGATTAATCCAATGCTTATGCCTTTGGTTGAAAAATAGGTAAAGAGAATGTATGATGAAAAATCATAGTACCTCTGAGATATTCCAAATGGGTGTCCAATTTGGTTCCCACTCGGAAAAATACTGGTGAAATCAGACTCAACATTGATTCCTGGAATTTAAATAAAGCCTCTCTAACAGACAATTACCTCTCTAAAAGACAATTACCTCTCTAAAATACAAAAGGTAGTTGGATCTAGTAGGATTTCCTTGTTGGATGGCTTTTTTGGTTATAACCAGGTCTTAGTAGACCCAGATGATCAAGAGAAAACAATGTTTACTACACCTTGGGGAACTTTCATGTATGTGAAAATGCCTTTTGGTCTAATTAATGCTGAAGAAGCATTTCAGAGAGCCATGGATATCACTTTTGCTAATGAAATGGGTCATTTCATGGTTATATATCTGGATGACATCACCATTTTTTGAAAACAGGTGATGAACACTTAAATCACATGAGAAGGGTTTTTGAAAAACGTCGAAAATTTGGCATTTCCCTCAACCCCGAGAAAACATTGTTCGGTTTGCAAGAAGGAAAGTTGTTGGGACACATAATTCTGAAAGAAGGAATGAAGATAGATCCCAGTAGAATAGAAGTTATACTCAAAATCAATCCCGACGAGGAATATTAAAGAAGTTCAATATTTTATTGGACGGATAAATTTTCTAAGGAGATTCATTACCAATATGCTAAAAAAGGATACTGAGGTGAAATGGAACATGGAAGCTAGAAAATCATTTAGTAGTGTAAAGCAAGCTTTAACTCAAGAACCTATGTTAATTAGTCCAGATTTTACAAAATATTTTATAATTTTTTCATTTGCTTCATAACACACCATTGTTGCAGTTCTCCTACAAAAGAACGATGAGGGCCATGGATAACCCATTGACTTCTTCAACAAAGATTTGAGAGCTGCAACCTCGAAGTAGACATTATGGAAAAACAAGCCTTTTCCCTGGTAAAGGCCATAAAATACTTTAGAGTGCATATTCTCCATTTAGACATCATTGCTTTTGTTCCAAGTGTAGTAGTTAAAGATATATTGACTCAAAACGATCCAGTTGGAAAAAGGGGTAAGTGGATTTCTGTTATAGTAGAATATGATAATGAAATCCAACCCACTAAACTCATCAAAGGTCAAGGGTTAGCAAAATTAATGGCAGAATCTAGCTTGCATGCTTTAAATATAAATTTTATGGCAATATTTAATGAACTAAATGAGTTGTCGACTCCAATGGTAGCAAAAGCTTTTGTTACCTCTCCCTGGTATGTAGACATTATTTATGTGCTACATAATTTACAAGCTCCTTCTGGTTTAACTAAAACAAAGGCTAGATTTATTAAACTTAAATCTCTTAAGCTTTGTATTTTGAATGAAAATCTGTACTTGAAAGATGCTGGTGGTGTTTTACTAAATTGTTTATTCGAAAATGAAGCAAATAAAGTCATGCAAGAGTTTGTTGTCATTCTATATTTTTGAGGTTGAGGGATTAAACACATAGGACAACATCAAAACCACTTTGGAAGTTGGGATCTAGCCCTGCCAGCTTCAGAGAAGGACCTCTCTGTAAAATTTAGCTTTGTTTTATGTGAATTTTAGGCTAGTTATGATTGTACTAATTATTTTGATTGAATCATTTGGTTGATTTAATGGCTATAATTCCATTAGGCTATGGAGTTTGAAGATTTAACTGGATTTGGTATCAAATTTTAGAGGAGTTTCACAGGGCAAGCTAGGTTGCACTATTTGGATATTTTTAGAAATTAAGTGGATTATGAAATAGTAGAAGTGTAAGGTTCAGTAGGAATTAAGGAGAAATTAAGAATTCCTTAATTTGACTTCAGTGGAAAACATGAAAATTATTAACAACCAGAGTAGGGTGCTCTAAATAACAAATCCTATTCATCACAATTTCTGTTAAATAATTAAAATATTCAGAATAATAGAGAAAAAAACAATGTTTAAACAAATAAACAAAAGGAACACATCACCATTTGGTACACCACATGAATCCTGTGAAAGGTCCTTGTACTATTAATGCTCCAACAGTTTGAAAAATTATAATATGCAGAGGAAATTACATTCAGAAATCAACCCTTAATACTTCAAACAATGAAGTATTTATACTAATAATTACAAAATCATTTACAAAATCGTTGTCAAACCGACAATGTAGTATTAGCCTAATTACAGATAATACAATTCATTCCTAGCAGAAAAATAGGCCACATAGGCATCTAGATGGCAAGGTGGCCCTCTTTTGGTGGATTCAGTTGTTGAGTCAACCTGAAACTATGCTACATTGGTGTATTGATTGTCATGCCAGCTGATGTGCTGGCCATTGTCTTACTGCAGCTAAATTACTCTTCGATCTAGTAAATCACACAGTTGTTTCCATCTCTTTTCATCTTGTATGGTTAATTTTATTACCCTCCTATAAATCTCATCTACCTCTGTGTATTTGGAAAAAGTCAGCTTCACAGTAAAAATGTGTTTTACCTCATTATGTATGTAGAAATCATTTGACATGGTTTCCAAAAATTCCCTTGATGTCACACTGCCCTTAATCCCACTAAACTTGATGTTTCTTTTGGCCATTTCTTTCATATTAAGGACAAAGTCTTCCTGAGTGATCAATTTATCATTTATTACATAAATGTTGGGTAGCCCTTTCTAGATCAGTGCTTCAATTCTATTAGAAAACCTGTTTATTTGTAGCTCCAATGTTTCACATCTTTCTTCCAACTAATGAATAAGGTTCCTCTTAGTGAAGACATTGCTGAGCTCTAAAATAGTGGTAGTTCAGCCACTAATTCCTAAATATTCAAGTTCATATTTGGACTTAGAGTTTAGGAATTTGATAATGTTGGAGGCTTCTATGGGCATCTCTCCAAGCTTCTTCCTTCCCTGAACAATGGTTTCTATAGCCTTTTTTATCAGCTCCTTTTGCTTAAAGATGATTTGGTTAGATGGCCAAATCTCATTCATAGAATCTAAAATATTCATCCAAATGGTTTCCTTGGCTTGGGCCAAGGTTTGACCAATTGAAGTGTCCCTTTCTATCTTTTGCAACTACTCCAACAATATCTGTGATTTCTGCATTTCAGTAACCCGAGAAGCTTTAGCTTTGTCCTTTTGTGCTTCTAATGCTTTGAGATGATCTTGCAAAGTCTTGATTTCTTTTGACTGGATGGACATGTTTTGTAGTGTCTTGGTCAAATGTTCATCACTTGCAGTATGAGTAGAAGAGTAGCCACAATGGTTTTTCCTGTGGCTAGAAGGCGAGAAATGGGTATGGTATCTAGGGGGCTAATAGCCATATTCTAACTATGTTCTTTCTTCTTTACCATCTTCTCTATTTCGGCCTCCATCTATCTAATTTGTATGTTATGCTATATAATCAGATTCATCATATCTATCTTCTCTGCTTCATTTTCTTCCATGTCCTTGGTCAATGGGTCCTCTACATCATTGACATCTTTAGGGTCATACCCTATCTTTAACACCAAGTCTTCCAAAGACTTGATCACGTTATCCTTTGCTAAGGAGGACATCTTCTCCATTTTTAGTTGAGATTAAACATTAGAAAATGAACCCTACAACTTGGATAATGACATAGCAGTGTTAGTCAATGTAGAAGATATCATCTCACCAGTTTTCTTATGGATCTCCATTTGATCAATTGGATGAATGTCTTTGGTGCTAAAATCAAAGGCAGTGCTATTTTAGTCTGCTGCTATTTTTGGTCATGGAATTTGGGCCTCAAGGAAGGCCATCTTCATCTTTCCATGCTCTGTGTAAAAAAATGACAATAATCTGCTTTGTGAGCTAGAGGTCTGCTTCCAAAACTAGTTATAGGTAATGTTTTTAAGAATCTCAATTTTAAGCTTAATCTTCTTGTACCTATCAAAAACCGTATTCTCTTTCTCTCCTTAGACATTCTGGGATTCTAGTTCTATTTCCTTGTGACCTTGTGATGATGAAGGTCCAGTAGGAGATGTTGCCACTTTGCTTCTTGCAGGTGGTGAGTCTGTAATTATGATGCCAGCTTGGTCTTCTATCTCTTTGTCTACCCCTTTCCTAGGAGTCAATTTTATCCTCTTCCTGTAGCTGACCCTGAATTCTTCGGCTTCACTTCCTATTGTCAATGGTGATCCTTCCTCCCTTTGTCTTTTGCTTAGTTTCTCCTAAGGAGTGGGAGTTTGCAATTTGGAAGTAGAAAATAGATGTTCTTCAGCTTCGTGCAAATTTTTTTCTGTCCATTCCAATTGATTTGCATACTTCTCTATTTTAGGTGTTGAAGTATGGATGTAAGGAGTACTTTTATTCTCCACTCTGAGCTTTGAAATAATGCCACAAGTGTCATAATACCATGTAAAACTTAGATTGAAATTCATTTCTTTAATCATCTTGTCTACTTCTTCACCTGTTTTCCTGGTATTACAAATAAATGGGCCCACCCGTTTCTTTATTCAAAACTGTGATTTCTTCTTTGCCACTATAAGATGAATGTCATTAGAATTCAACATTTGTATAATATACTCCAGGGAAAAAATCCTCATAGGGAGGTATTTAGGGAGTTTGTAGGGTGCCAATTCACAAGCATAAACCCTAATCTCGGTGTAGTTTTGGTATAAATACCAATCCCCAGCCTTTGCCTAATCTTTTAGGTGAAAATTTCTCTTGATTTATTCAGTCATTCTGGGCTGTATCGAACTGTTAATGATGTTCATTGTTGGGTGAACCAAATCCTCAATGAACTTCTTATAATAGAACTCTTGATGTTCTTTCATGACTAATGATGTGCAAAAGATCACTGGCTGCTGGTTTCGTGTACCATCAAGCTTCTACATTGAAAACTTGAACTTATCTACCTAATATTAAAGGAACATATAGATTAAAATGGAGGTGTAATTTAACACATGTTCTTTGGGAAAATTTATAAATTGTTCATGAATGATGTCAGCCAAGAATTGGCTAAAATTAAAGACAATGGATGGCTTACTATCTGTGGAAAATATGGAGAGGAAACCTAAAATGGACTCATCTACCCATTGATCAGAATAATAACCTAAAATATAGGAAATCATGGATATAATGTATTTGGCTTGATTAGGGAAGATGGAGGAAGGACATGAAGGATTCTTCTTGGGTAATTGGGCATTCTCAAGAAAGAAGATCTCAAAACTTTTGGCTCTGGTAGCAAAATCCAACTTCTAGTAAAGTTGGGTGAGAGCTTCTAAGGAGAAAGGAATATAATTTCCCATAGTGGGAGCCAACATTATTTGGTCAATGGATTGAGTAGTAATTGTGAAGAGGATGTCACCTGATGAGGCCATGATAACTCTTTGAGCAAGGACATAACATGCCTGGAATTTTCTAGTAAACTCAAGGGCTTGGAATGTCAGGGGGAATATGTAATGGGGAATATTGGACTCATAGAGCCCAATTTCATTAGTTTTATCTGCATGTTTGTCTTCTAACCAGTAGTATAATTCCAGAAAATCACAGTCACATTGGGTTTCATTAATCCTATAATCCCTGTCGGCTAAAGGTATGTGATCTAGATCTATGGATGGGGGAATCAAAGGATTAACATGTTTATCCTGAGCTTTGGTCTTCGGAGGCATGTATATATCAATCGAAAGTAATAGTAAGAAGGAAGGATTGCTTACTAGTAATTACCTGAGGTTGAATGAATTTTCAGGGGAAGAGAACAAAATACAGACAATTCAGATCAAGTTCAAGTCGAGAGAATGGTGTGAAAGTGATCACTATCTCAAGTTGTGAATAACAGAGAATTAGCAGTGAAAAGGATAGTGAAGATGCTTCAAAATATTTTTAAAGATCGATAAGTGAAAACTGTTGGAGGTGGCGTGACACCATCAAGTTTGAACTGTTTCTTGGGAAGTTAATTGATGGGCCCCAAAAATGGATAATTATATGGGCTCATTCAACCTCCTAATTGGACTTAATCCACCATTCTCATGATTTTATTGCATGTTTTTGATTATATTTATGCTAATAGAGTGAATTGGGTTAGTCATTATGGCAACAAGTGTAATGTGTGCTTTGTGTAGTCCTTTTCGTCAAGTTGGAGACAAAATCAAAGGTTTAAATGAGCACTTGGCAGCCAAATTTGTGGAGAGGATTTCTAGGAAGGTGTCCCCTTCATTTATGGTCCCTTACCTCTAATTCTCCACCATCAGCTCGGAGTTCTAGGGCCACCAAATCAATTATCACAAGGGCAACCAAGCAAGTGCTAGTAAAAGTGTTGTTATCTACAAGTTTTGGTAGCCAAGTTCCTAAAGTTTAGGAGGGTTGTTGGGGTCCTCAATTTGTATAAATAAGAGGGCTTAGGGCCTCATTTTGGTTAGTTAGTAGTTAGTCACTTTGTAGGTAGAAGTTATCTAGTTTGTAGTTTGATTTTAGTCAGTAGATTAGCTTTGCATTTCAGCACCTTTTCAAGCTTTCCCTTGTGGACAATTTTTGGAATGTAACTATTCTTTTGATCAATAAAGATGAATCCAGCTTTGCACCAGCTCTAAATCTCTCTTAGGAGGTTGTAGATCTTGGGGTTGGGCCCATCTCAAGTGCCCAATACCTCCTTTGTTTACCTTCATGTGTCTTTGCTGCATTCTTAGAATAAAATCTACTATTTAGATTTAAATCTTGCTTTGTTATTTAGATTGCTTTTGATGATTAAAAAGGATTTTTATGTTCAGATTGAGTTGATAGGTTATTAACAGGGAAGAGCTTCAGAAAAAGGCCATCAAGCACCTCTGATTTCACCTCTCCCTCAGTGGGATCAGGAGCTGGGATCAAGGTGACCTTGATGCCAACAAAAACACAGTCTTTGCTTCGCCATGCAATAATTAGTGTTCGATTTTTATTTGCAGAAGTTGGTTACATGTTCAAAGTCTTGATTCTTAGTTTGCATAGCATTTCACATTATTTCATTGCAAATAAACTGTTGTTCATTTTCCTTGTTGTTATTTAGGTCAAATTAGGTCAAGATAGCTAGATCTTGGGTTTGCATAGTCTTTGTTTGGTTAGTTTTAGAAAATTGTGTGCAGATCACCTATATTACCTCTCTATCTACCTTTCCTCCATCAGATTATCTGCTCCAACCCTTAATCCATGATTCCTACCCTTCATTTGCCATAATTTCCCACCTTGCCCTAATTTCTACATCCTTGTGCATCATCGCTTCCTCCATCCTTGAACCAAATCGAATCGCTCCTTAGCCTCATGTGCCAGTTCTTGAACCCCTTAACATCACTATCCAACTTCCATTTCCACTTTCCCACCATTTTTCCTCCATCAACCCTCCAAAATCCACTTTTCGGAACATCCTGTAGAAAATTATAGAACATCCTGTAAAACCCCTGCAGACTTCCTGTAGAAGCTCACGAACGAGGTTTATTGATAGCCAAACTTTGTGAAACTCTCTAGAAGGGTGCTAGGGACCCCTTAGGCCCTCTTCTAACCTTCCCAACCTCCTTCAAGCATTTTCTCTCACCGATCCACCTCTGCACAGTAAAAAACAGTGAAAGCACATGCATGATCATTCTGCCAACTTACTCAAAAATACAAAAAGATGTTTCTTTTCAGATTTCACTTCAAAAGTAGCTTAGTCACATGCATTTTACCTTTCTAAGAGTCAATGGTGTTCCTTTCTGTAGCTTTCATCATTTTTCTTGCATCAGTAGGACTAGCTGGTAGAATTAGGGTTTGCTAGGGTTTGTGTTTCTTTTTGACTTTCAGTTTATTTCCGCAAGTAGATTAGCTTCCTTTGAGTTAGCTTTCATGCATCAGTTAAAAAGCTCTTCTAAGATCTCATAGAAGTTGGATTTAGCTCCTAGCGGACTTGTGCCAGCTAACCAAGTGACAGTTGCGGCAAGAGCTAGTACTTGTGCATACAACACCGTCGCTTCCAAGTTTGTTACGAACTACCGGGTTGATAAAATTAAAGAAGGGAGTTCCAGGAGTTGCAACATTATTGCTGCAATACTAGGGCCCACCACTCTTTTTGGCACCGTTGCCAGGGAAGAGTCAGAGTATTGGTGATTTTTGTTTTTCTTCCATTTTCTACTACAACCTTCTGCTAAGTAGTTTATTTCATTTACATTCTGCAATTTCATTTCCGCAAAAACAGATTAGACATTTCTTGCTTTCATTTCGTTTCAGCAAGCGTAGATTAGATATTTCCTACTTTCATAGATTAGCATTTCAATTCCGCAATTTCGATTCTGTAAATGTATATTAGCATTTCAATTCCGCAATTTCAATTTTGCAAGCGTAGAGTAGCATTTCATTCCTGTAATTTCATTTGAGCAAAATAGATTAGTCCTTTCCTGCTTTCATTTCAATTTTGCATTTTCATTTCAGTAAGATAGTTAGTTACAGTTCAATCTATTTTAGTTTTGTAGGTACAAGCAAAAAAAAAAAAAAACCAAAAAAATTTCCTTTCATGCCTTGTAGGAGTAGAGATAATTCACAAAAATGATTTCACAACACCCCCACTGCTTCACACAGCCAAACTTCTCTCTTCTTCGATGGTTGTGATTAAAGAACCCTTAGTTGGACAGCAAGACATATTTGAAGAACCTCAAGGGAAGAAGAAGAAGAAAACATTCCTCTGGAGCAAATGGCTACAAGCAGAAATGTTGGGAGCAGTACCTTGTCCAAAAACGAATTTGAAAATCAGATGGAAGATTTCAAGAGTGATATAAGGCAGTTTCTTGCCATGCAACTGGATACCTTGCAAATCCAAAGGAAGCAAGAGGAAGCCAAGAGGGCTTTGTTCATCTTTTGTCCTAGGTGCACTAGAAAGCATCCTAGGAATGAATGTCCAATGCACTCCCTAGAAGTTTGTTTTGTCCGTGAAGAATACCAACCTACAAATCAATGCCCTTCCTTGCCTAGAACCAAAGCTGCATATCAAAGGGCCAAAGAAGTCACTGAACCACTCTATTTCATGAACCAAAGGAGGTCACATGGACCCAGAACTTACCAGGAGGGAATGCAATGGATATCCCAGATCTATTACGACCCTTATCAAGCCACTTTCATGCCTTCTTGGGGTCCCCCTGCTCATCCTTCCTGGTTCACACCTCCTACTTGTTCCTTCACAGATCCATATTATGCTCCTCTAGTTGCTCATTCATTTCACTCTTATACTCAACCGCAACCTCAGTGGAATACACCTCATCAGGGGTGGAGGCCCCAATACAACACTCCTCTCACTCATTTTTCTCCACCACCTGCTCATCTATAACCATCGCCTCTTGCTCCACCAAGGCAACCCCAAATTCTTGCCCAACCACAACCCCATCCACATCCATCTCAAATATACACCTCCACTCAACTACCCGTACCACCATTCCCAAAACCATACATGGAGTAGCTCAACCCAATTGCAAAGCAGAGGCACAACATGTCCAAATGACTCCTCTTGAGCTCAATGATCTTCACCATAACTCAGGAAGAGTATTGCAAAAAATTGATTATCTTGAAAGCATTGAAGGACCATAACCAGTAAAAGAAGATTCAAAAGAGGATAGCAAAGAACCATGGGCTGCACTTGATAAAGAGAAAACATCAAAATCAAAGATTGAGAGTGCTCCCTCATGGTTACCATTAAATCCTCCATGTACTCAAGAGAAAAATCAACAAAAAGAGGAAGATGTGAAGGTCATGATAGAAGAAGATATGGAGAATGATCTAGATCAGCAAAAGGAACAAGGATATCAGAGCTATATTGAGATATGGTTTCAGATGGCCACTAAGTTGCAGCAGTACTCTCTTCTTCAGCTATACCTAATCCCTTCAAAGTTAGATCATTTGGTCTCTAAAATCCGGATAGCTGTCAAAGCATGCATTTCAAGTCTCCACATCATTTTGTCTCTAATCTCGATGTGCACATGGCTCCATTGGAAGTATTCTTATACTTGAGAACGGTTTTGTTTTTCATGTAGGGTAGGGAAAAAAAAAAAAAAAATAGAAATAAAAGGAAAAATCTAAGGTGAAAACCTCCTCGGAGGCGCCTTAGATTGGCTCATTGATTGAAAACCTCCTCGAAAGTGCCTTAGATTGGCTCATTGATTGAAAACCTCCATGAGGCGGTCAATGGGTTGGAAAAAAGAGAAAAAGAAAAAGAGAAGAAGATCCTTGGGTGAAAACCTCCCTTAGAGGCGCCTAGGGCAGGCAATTAGGGTGAAAACTTCCATGAGGTGCCCTAGTTATTTTCAAGAAAAAAAGAGAAAAAAGAATAAAAGAGAAAAGAAAAAGTAAACCTAATTTCCATTTAATAATTGCAGTTTGCAAGAAGGACATTGCAGGTCAGGAGGACCACTCAAAACAAAGACAGAGGAAGTTCTGGGCTTTCTACAGGAAGCTACAGGCGTTTCTACAGGAAGTTCTGTATTTCTGCAGGAAACATCCTGTAGAACCTTCAGGTGAGCCAAATTCGATTTTGGAAGGGAATCTAAAGCTTGGAATCTATTGGTTAGGCCTGCAAGCATCCATGTTTCCGTTCCTCACCCTTTTTCATCATTTTTTCCACCTCATTGTGCTTCTTTTATGAAAACTGTGTTTTCTACAGGAAGTTCTGTGTCTTCTACAAGAAGCTTACAAAAAAGCCAAATTGATCTCCGAAGAGGACTCGAAGGCTGGTGATATGTCCATGAGGCCTGCACACAGCCATGTTTCCATGCCTCACCCTTTTCCGCCATTTTTCCACCTCATTGTGCTTCTTTTATGAAAATTGTGTTTTCTACAAGAAGTTCCTGTAGAAATTAAAAGAAGCTAAAATGGATTGCAAAAAGGTAGTTTGGAAAACATGATAGCTTCCTCAAGGGTTCAGAAGTCCTCCTGCAATTTTCAGACTCCTCCTCCATCATCTCTATGCCTGCATCACAACCCAAGCTCAATTTTTCTTTCCATGCAAAAACTTGCAGAATGCTTTGAAGAAAAAATACATAGAAAAAAATTTGTTTATTCCATAACTTGAAAACCGTGCATCCATTTACAAAACTGTTTTACAGGGAGTTGTATAGGGATGATGGCAACGTGCCCGAGAAATTTTAGCCAATTCCGGTGCACGGTTTCCAAGAAATCAGCCTCTATCGCCTTCAGCCATTTTTTCATTTTCTCCATATCCGTGCATCCGTTTCAAAACCTGTTTCATGGGGAGATGCACATGGGTGATAGTAACCTACCCAAGGCGTTTCAGCCAATTCTGATGGATGGTTTCCAAGAAATTGATCTCTGTAAGTTTCAGGAATTTTCCATTTTTCTCGAAATCTGTGCATCCATTGACAACCATTTTGCTATGGGAGGTGCATAATGATGACAGTAACATGCTCAGAAAGTTTCAGATCGATCCGGTCTATCTTTCGGGAGCAATGGCGAAAACAAGTTTCTGGCCTGTGAAAATTCAACATCAGCAGCTTGAGGGTGCATACCTGAACGTGAAAACAAATTCCTGCAGCGTAGATCCGACCAGAGGACACCTGCACAAGGAAAACTACCATGAATCAGCAACCAATCCATCATGCAATCACAGAAACACATGCAACAACAAAAAGCACCTCACAACAGCCACATTCGACTTCCAAGTACGTGACTAAACTCGTTCCTCTGATTACATGACTATAATTTGAAAACTGCATGAGCAATGAGATGGTGGTGATTAAAAAAATCGATGGCCAGCTAACTAGCCACCCTCATCCAGTTCAACTGCGCTCAGTGGGTGAATATGACACGTGTGCTCAACCATGTCAAGAGGAAATCTGGAAACAGGTAGTGGTAGACGTGTTGAACTCCAGCGCACAGGACATCAAATGATTAACAAATAGAAGAGAACATGCAGCTCATAACATCACTTCAGTTCAAATAAAGCCAGCGCACATTTTTGCCACCTCACCACAAATCACGCAGCAATTAACGAACGCTCGGCTGAAACTCACAAACTGCTGATAACTTGCACTTGCTACATTTTCAACTGAAGTATGCATCCTCCGCTTCCACAAAATGATTAACCCGTCATCCTCCATTGAGCTTTGTGGCCTGGTTCACAATTCTCCAGCGTATCGGTCTCACTCAGAGCTGCAGGGGTGTTCTACAGGAAGACGTTCTACAGGAAATTACAGCATAGCCTTCCAGAGCAGAAAAGCCCAAGTTTTTCTTCATCAAATTTGGAGCTTGAAGAGAGGTAGGCTCAAAAACACCATTCCCATGCATGATATTTCGAAAGGTGGTGAACTAGGTTGTTTGAAGTGGGGAAAATTAAATCCAGTCTACCTGTGGGTCAAGAATGGTCGTTTTCTTATATGATACACATAATTTATTTTAAATGGTGTTGTGTTGTACTCACCTCCATGGTTCCTGTTAACAAACTCTCCCCACTATTATGACAAACCGCTGTAAGGCTCACCTATGCACGTATCAATCTTTTGTGTGACTGTTATATGATTAGTATAAAAATCTGCTCCGCACTCTGTCTGTGAGAGCTTCATTCCCTTTGACAAGTCGAAGTCTTGGGCGGCAGCAATATTTTAACTAGAGAATTGGTGAAAGGGGGAGATACAAACAACAGAGAAACCCTGACCTGAGAACCAAGGGGGAAAACCACATCCGAATTTCCAGTCTAACCAGAGCTCAAGCCGAAAACAGGGTATCTTCACCATGCTTGGAGGGTTTATCAGAAAGGAACCCTCAGATTCCAAGAAATTGAGAGAAACTCCTGAGGTGGTAAACCTGTTTACCCATGCAAAGTGGATGACCTTCTGTGATAAAATCCAAGGTCACGATGATGAAATAACAGAGGATTTCCTAAGGTCCCTGCAACCCAAATAAAAAACATTGGCAACTGTAAATTTCAGGGGATTGACCTTGAAACTCACCCCACAACTCCTTAGCCGGGTTATTGAATTGCCATTGGGGATGCCCTAGGATAAAGAGGAAAGAAAATTGGGCCAAAAAGCTAAAAAGGAATTCTTCCTACTAGAAGAACAGTTTTCAGAGGATAAAAATGGGGTCCGGAGAGCTAGCTTATTTTTGGAGTGAGGTCAGCCTTCAAACTATGAAATATATTACCTGTGAGGGGCGATTTAGTATTGTGTATGGGTATCACTTCCGCTTGTTAACTGAGCTCAAGCATAAGATGGATTTGCCCTCTGAACAAAAATTGAGCATCCCATACTTCCTCCTGCAGTCATTGATTGAGTGTGGCACAAAACTGAAGGAGGGGACACCAGACCAACTGGCTCATCATGGGCTTATCAAGCTCCTCGTAGAAGATGCCCTCCATGCTTATACTGTCCCTATCTCCTGGGAGAGTTTCCGTAATATGACCAAGAATGATGATATCTGGAACCTGGAAGAAGAACTCACTTCATCCAGCAGTGAGAAGAAGGAACATATTGAGGCAGAGAAGAAACCTAAAGGTAAGGAAGCTAAGGGTAAGAAAACCTAGGACAGGCCATCACAGGAAAAGCCACAAGAACAACAAAAATAAAAGAAAGAAAAAGGACAAGCTGTTGAGGCCAAAGCTGGGAGTAAAATAAAAACACCAACGCCAAGGGAGAAACGGTTGCAAACCCGGGCAGAGAAGACTGAAAGGATGCAAACAACACCCAAGGCAACCATAGCATAAGTCAAAGAGAAGGCACCCCTAGCCAAGCAAGCCAAATCAGGGAAAGCTGGTTCTACAGGAAGCCAGTAGACTGTTTCTACAGGAAGCCAGAAAATTGCTTCTACAGGAAGCCAGAAAATGGCCACTACAGGACTTTCTACAAGAAGTCTGGAGAAAGGGTAGCAGAAGGAGAAATTGGCCGAGCTTTTAGCTAGGGAGGCAGTAGATGTGCTGGCCACCCTAAGCACATCGCCCAAGCAGAAGGAGAAGTGAAAGAGGTAGCTTCCACTATATTTTAAGGCAAGAAGGAGCATGCAGATAAAGAAGTGGCAGACCCCAACCACAGTTAAAAGAGCCAATCACAATTGTAGACACCTCAGCTACACAAAAGGAGAGGTCCCCCTCAAAGGCATCCATCACTTATGAATGGGGAAGGCCGTAGACATCCACCTGGAGAGAAAGAATGAAAATGTTGGACACAAAGATCTCTCTACAGGATGCTGAGACAGTTCTACAGGAAGCTGAGAATTCTCTAGGAAAAGGAGCACAGGCAATGGGAAGAAGCAGAGAGAAAAGCAAGGTTTCATGACCGAGAAGAGGACATCACTTCAGAAGCTTGGCATGACAGGGAGGCCACCAAGGCCATTAAAGAGGAGGAGATAGATTAGCTGCTCAGAGGATGAGCAACACTTTCAGTAGGGGGTGATGATGAGCCACAAAAATGGATAATTATATGGGCTCATTCAACCTCCTAATTCGACTTAATCCACCATTCTCATTAGTTTATTGCATGTTTTTTATTATATTTATGCTAATAGAGTGAATTGGGTTAGTCATTATGCCAAGAAGTCTAATGTGTGCTTTGTGTAGTCTTTTTGGTCAATTTGGAGACAAAATCAAAGGTTTAAATGAGCACTTGGTAGCCGAATTCGTGGAGAGGATTTTTAAGAAGGTGTCCCCTTCATTTATGGGCCCTTACCTCGAATTCTCCACCATCAGCTCAGAGTTCAAGGGCCACCAAATCAATTACCACAAGGGCAGCCGAGCAAGTCAAGTAGGACTGTTGTTAACTGCAAGTTTTGGGCATCCGAGTCCCTAAATTTTAGGAGGGTTATTGGGGTCCTCAATTTGTATAAATAAGAGGGCTTAGGGCCTCATTTTGGTTAGCCAGTAGTTAGTCACTTTGTAGGCAGAAGTTAGCTAGTTTTTAGTTCAATTTTAGTCAGTATATTAGCTTTGCATTTCAACACCTTTTCAAGCTTTCCCTTGTGGACATTTTTTGGAATGTAACTATTCTTTTGATCAATAAAGATGAATCCAACTTTGCACCAGCTCTAAATCTCTCTTAGGAGGCTATAGCTCTTGGGGTTGGGCCCATCTCAAGTGCCCAGTACCTCCTTTGCTTATCTTCATGTGTCTTTGTTGCATTCTTAAAATAAGATCTGTTATTTAGATTTAAATCTTGCTTTGTTATTTAGATTGCTTTTGATGATTAAAAAGGATTTTTATGTTCAGATTGAGTTGATAGGTTATTAACATGGAAGAGCTTCAGAAAAAGGCCATCAAGCACCTCTGATTTCACCTCTCCCTCAGTGGGATCAGGAGCTGGGATCAAGGTGACCTTGATGCCAACAAAAACACAGTCTTTGCTTCGCCATGCAATCATTAGTGTTCGATTTTTATTTGCAGAAGTTGGTTACATGTTCAGAGTCTTGATTCTTAGTTTGCATAGCATTTCACATTATTTCATGCTGTTCATTTTCCTTCTTGTTATTTAGGTCAAATTAGGTCAAGATAGCTAGATCTTGGGTTTGCATAGTCTTTGTTTGGTCAGTTTTAGAAAATTGGGTGCAGATCACCTATATTACCTCTCTATCTACCTTTCCTCCATCAGATAATCTGCTCCAACCCTTAATCCATGATTCCTACCCTTCATTTTCCATACTTTTCCCACCTTGCCCTAATTTCTACATCCTTGTGCATCATCGCTTCCTCCATCCTTGAACCAAATCCAATCACTCCTTAGCCTCATGCGCCAGGTCTTGAACCCCTTAACATCATTATCCAACCTCCATTTCCACTTTCCCACCATTTTTCCTCCATCAACCCTCCAAAATCCACTTTTCGGAACATCCTGTAGAAAATTACAGAACATCGTGTAGAAATTCTAGAACATCCTGTAGAACCCTTGCAGACTTCCTGTAGAAGATCACGAACGAGGTTTCTTGATAGCCAAACTTTGTGAAACTCTTTGGAAGGGTGCTAGGGACCCCTTAGGCCCTCTTCTAACCTTCCCAACCTCCTGCAAGCATTTTCTCTCACCGATGCACCTTTGTACAATCAAAAACAGTGAAACCACATGCATGATCATTCTGCCAACTTACTCAAAAATACAAAAAGATGTTTCTTTTCAGATTTCACTTCAGAAGTAGCTTAGTCACATGCATTTTACCTTTCTAAGAGTCAATGTTATTCCTTTCTGTAGCTTTCATCATTTTTCTTGCATCAGTAGGACTAGCTGGTAGAATTAGGGTTTGCTAGGGTTTGTGTTTCTTTTTGGCTTTCAGTGTCTTTCCGCAAGTAGATTAGATTCCTTTGAGTTAGATTTCATCCATCAATTAAAAATATTCTTCTAAGAGCTCATAGAAGTTGGCTTTAGCTCCTAGCGGAGTTGTGCTAGCTAACCAAGTGACAGTTGCAGCAAGAGCTAGTACTTGTGCATACAACACCGTCGCTTCCAAGTTTGTTACGAACTACCGGGTTGATAAAATTAAAGAAGGGAGTTCCAGGAGTTGCAGGATTATTGCTGCAATACTGGGGCCCACCATTGATGTTGTTTTCCCCTTGGTTTGGTAGTTCCTCTACCTCTTACTGTACTTCTTCCTCTATTCCTCTGATTCTTTTTTCTCAACATCTTCTCCTCTGCCTTCAAACTTGCTTGATAGGCATCCTCAATAGTATTCACACTTAATAAGCTGATATTCTCTTGTATGTCATATCGTAAGCCATTGATATATCTGGCTACCTTCTCCATGTCATCTTCTACATGTCCTTCTCTAATACTCAATCTATAAAACTCTTATGTGTATTCTTTAACAGACATTCCTTTTTTCCTTAAATTCTGCAATTGTTTAAAAAGATTTAACTGATAATCTTTAGGCATAAATTTGGCTTTTATTTTACTTACATTTTTGTCCCATTGCTTGATCTTGGACATTCCTTTCCTCGTTCAGGATGTCTATAACTCATCCCACAAAATAGTTGCATGATCCTTCAATCTGGTGACTGAAAATCTCACCGTCTTCTTGTCGTCAACTTCCTCTTCATAGTCAAAATATTTGTCTAATGACCTGATCCAATCCATTAGCTCTTCTTCATTGAGACTCCCTTCATACATAGGAATTTCCACCTTTGGGTTTCCTCTTAATTTCTCCAGCATCTTAACAAATCTGATAGTTTCATTCTCCTCCTCCTCTTCTTCTTCAGAAGATTCTTCTTTAGCACTGTCATCCCCTTCATCAGGTGTTATTCTCTTAGCAGTCTCAATTGTTTCCATCCTCGTACGCAGACTTCGGATCTCCTCCAGTAGAACTGCATTTGCTTCCAGCCTTCCTTGACCAATGACAGCTCCTCTCCTTGGTGGCATGTTTACTGTAATCAATCTTAATATATCTATGCTTTGATACCACAAATGACGCAGGAATCAATCATTTTGAGAAATCTCAACAATTGGCCCCACGTTTATTATTTCCCTTACAATCCAACCTTTTCTTCTTTGATCGGATCTCCATTGTAAAAGCTCGAACGCTGACATTTCCCCTTTTTTATAGAACAACTCGCAATTCTTCATAGATCGTCTCGCCTTAGATCCAACGGTCCAAGTTGTATCGCATAATAGCAAGTCACTATGGGAAAGCACTTAGGTCTCGGCACACACATATAGAATGTCGCGATGCAATATATTCAATGGTCCCATTGTCCATCACATATCGCAGTTTCCCAATGCTTGAGGCCCATTTCCCTTGTAATAAAATATTGCGATGTGATGTATCGCAATCGCATATCGCATTGTCCCACGACCAGGGTTCCGATAACACACAAAAGCTTTCTTGCACTATCATATTTCGGCGATCGCACTTCGCAATTTCTTAAGACCTACGGTCCGACCACATACCAGTGTTTATTTGCGATGCGATATGGGTGATCCAACGGTTGGGATTTAAGTGGGCATCAACAATGTTAATCACACCAAATACTACGACCTCTGTTGAACTCTAAGTTTATAACATAAAGCATAAAAACAGAGAAATATTAGACTCTATCCCGAATACATAGAAACAAAGGCCGAAATGAAATTTCACACAAAATCGATATATAAACATACACACGGCATCAATTATTCATTATAAAAATGGTTACAGAGTCTCACCCTTCAGCTTGATTACAACGATTTTAAAAGACCTTTGTTCAATATGGAAGTCCTCGCTCTGTCACCTGACTCGCACTTCTTGAATCCTCTCTCATCCCTACCGATCTCTCTACATTACATTCTTCTCCTTCTTATCAATCCAATCCCACTCTAACTACTCAATCTCTATTTTTAAACATTCTAATAGTCAAGCTCTATTTTCAAGCTCTATCACACACCTATGCTAACAACGTATCTTTGAATCTAAAATAAGACAATTTCTGCTTATTACAATAATGAAATACAACTAATTTCTTGAGAGATCCAACCCTCTTGGTAAAAACTAACTTTTGACCACTCAAGTCAGATAAATTCAACTTGTTTAGCCACAACATGTGAAAAGGCTTTCACATTACTGGCTAAGTCCAGATGCTCCTGCATCACAAGTTCACTCAATGATGAAAATGCATGGATTATTGATAGTGGAGCATCAAGGCAAATGAGAAGAGATAACAAATAACTTCACACTTTATCAAAATAACAATATTCTCGTGTAGTTGAATTGGGAGACAACAAAAGCTATGTTGTTAAAGGCATGGGATCAACTTCTTTAAAGCTAGAAAATGGAGTAAAGCTACATCTCAACAAAATATTATGAGTCCTAGGTTTGAAAAATGATTTACTTTCAATTTATTTCTTGGAAGCTAAAGGTGATAGAGTTTCTTTTGCAGATTGAAATGTTTTGACTTGGGGTAAATATTCAAGCATCGATAAAGATAGAGCCATTGGAATTCATGAAGGAAGTTTATATAGAGTATTAACACCATCTCCTCAAGATATAGTCCACATGGAAATAAATCCCATTGAACTATGGCATAGAAGATACAATCATTTACATTACAAGGTTATTCCCTCTCTCAACAAATTGGTAAATGGCATTCAAAATATTAACAGAGAACGTGAAGGAATATGCAAGGGATGTGCCTTAGGAAAGAATACGAAAAAACCATTTACAAGCAATGAAACAAGGTCTAAAGTAATATTAGAACTTATCCATTCAGATGTATGTGGGTCTATGTCTGACAAATCACTTGGATATCATATCTATTATGTAACCTTTATTTATGATCACTCTAGAAAGACATGGTTCTATCTACTCAAAACAAAGGATGAAGTATTTGAAAAATTCAAGGAATTCAGGTCTGAAGTAGAGACCTTAACTGAAAGAAGAATAAATATTTTAATATCTGATAATGGAGGAGAACAAATTTCAAAATAAATAATTACATATTGCAAAGAAGAAAGAATGAAGAGGGAGTTCATTGTTCCCTACAACTTTGAACAAAATGCAGTTGTAGAAAGGAAGAATAGAACGCTTGAAGAATGTATTCGAACAATGATCTTTGATCAAGACATTCCAAAATTTATATGGGGAGAAGCTGCAATGACTTCTGTGTATATTCAAAATAGAAGTCCTCCTACAATCCTTGATAATATAACACCTAAAGAAGCTTTCAAAGGAAGGAAGCCTTGTGCGGACCATCCCTGAATATTTAGATGTCCCACCTATATCCATGTTCCAAAGGACAAAGGAAAGAATTTGAATTATACTAGCATTAAAGGGATCTTTGTTGGCTAAAATATTTCTTCAAAGGAATATAGAATCTACATTGAAGAAGGAAGACATATTGAAGTAAGAAGGGACATTATATTTGATGAAAAACATGCCTACAAAAGATCCAAAGATATTCCTATCGATTTCGATGACGAATACATACCACTATTCGAAGAAGAAGAGAACCATGAAAATCCTATTACGAATCAAGAAGAAGAAGAAGAAGAAGAAGGACCAAGTGAGCCTATTCAACTGGTGATCATACCTATCACAAGGAAAAGGCTAAATTGGTTAAAAGCGACTCTTGAAGATGTCGAGGAAATGGAGTTGTGAAAGGAAACTTTAGAGAAAGTAAAAGAACAAAAAGATATTCTAGATATATTGCATACATGAAAAATCTAATAGACACTGAACCAACTACATTTAAGTAAGTTTCTCATCAAGAAGTATGGAAGAAATGTATGCAGGAAGAATACCATCATCAAGAATGGGGTTTGGGAAATTGTTCCTAGACCTAGTGACAAATCAATTATTGCTTCCAAATGGATCTACAAGATCAAACACATTGTTTATGGAAGCATATATAAGTACAAAGCTAGATTCATTGCTAGGGGTTTCTCTCGAAATTAAGGAATAAACTATGAAGAAACCTTTGCACCTATCACAATGTATACTACTATAAGATCTTTGGTTTCGTTGGCTACAACAATGGGATGGAATATCCATCAAATGGATCTGAAAAACAACATTTATAAATGGGACCATAGATGAAGAAGCATATATTGAATAACCTGAAGGATTTGAAATAAAATGTAAATATATTCATGTGTGTAGACTCAAGAAGGCCCAGTATGGTTTGAAGTAAGCTCCTATGGCATGGTATGCAAAAATGGATGCATACCTTCTAAGAATTGGGTTTGTCAAAAGTTATGTTAATGCAAAAATCTATATCAAGGTTGTGGATAATGAGCCAGTCATTATTCTACTATATGTGGATGATCTATTTATTATAAGTGTCGAGCAAAGGATACAAGAATGCAAGAAGATGCTAGTAGTTGAATTTGAGATGAAGGATCTCGGTCTAATGCATTATTAAATAGGATTGGAAGTATGGAAGAAACCTGGGAAAATCTATTTGGGGCAATGAAAGTATATAATCAAGTTGTTGCATAAATTTGATATGATGGATTCTAAGCCCATGACTACTCCCATGATCACCAATCTCAAGAAGTTAAGAAGCTCCCACTCAAGTCTCGTAGATCCTACCTCCTATCAAAAGTTGATGGGTTCCTTGATGTATCTGGTAAATAATAGATTGGATATTTGTTTTTCTATGAACATTCTTAGTCAATTTCAGTTGGAGCCTCGTCATGATCATTAGATAGCTTCCAAGCATATATTAAGATATCTACGAGGTACTATTCATCACTGCCTAAATTATGATAGCAAGGAAGTCAAGCTGACATGTTTTATAGATTCTGATTGGGGTGGAAATGAGACCGATGGAAGAAACACTACTAGTGGATGTTTTAGTTTGGAGTATATGATGATTTCATGGATGAGTAGAAAAAAGATCCTATTGCTTTAAGTAATGCTAAAGATGAGTATGTGGTTGCATGTGAAGTGGGAAAGCAGGTTGTATGGTTAAGGAAGCTTCTGTCAGATTTGTTTGAATAACCTCTAAATCCTGTTGTGATAAATTGTGATAATCAAAGCAACATAAAGATGTCTGAAGATCCCATGTTCCATGCAAGGATGAAGCATATCAATAATAAGTACCACTATATTAGAAGTTTGGTGCAAGATGGGATTGTGAAGCTATAGTATGTTTTGACTGATGAACATATAGTTGATGTATTGACAAAGTCTCTTCATAATAAGAAGTTTGAGTATTTGAGAAGCATGCTTGGTTTGGTTGATATTAATGATTTCATCAACCAAAGTTGTTTGGAAGAGACTTTAGGAGGCATCTTGTGTGATACAAAGTGCCTGGGAGGACATCTCGTTGGCATATCTATTGATGTATATATCCTGAAGTGGGAGGGTGGCGTTGGTCATGGAGATCTCACCTTGGATATGCACCTAGATCCCTAGGTTGATAGTTAGAAATTATGTATGATGTTACCTAGATTGGATGAAATCTTTAGTCCATCTTAGTCCCACCAGGATAGATTGCCCTGGTCAAGAACCTAGTCTGTGGCACCTTGTGTGTCAAAGTTCTTAGTATTTCTTATGTTTTAAGAGCTCCTTTGTACTTGTATATACATCAGTGATTTTTTAATACCTCCCTAGTTAAGAGGGAGTGTTGGAGAAAGTAACTAGGTTCGGTCTTCATATTTATATTTGAGTCAAAGGATGAAATAAATATTTTTATTATTATCATTATTATGACTTATTAAAGCATGGGTTTCATGCTTGGGTCATCATGTTTTAGGTCAAATTCCCCATTGAGAAATTCTAGGATTTATTCTGAGTCATTAGAGTCATTGTCCTTTTAAAGAGACCCTTCTTGGGCTTTTGAATCATGTAAAAAGGTTTATTATTGAGTCAAATTAAGTATTTGTCACCTCCACACCAAGTCGACCTCAATCTGGGAAATTCAAACTAACCTAAAGCCTATATATAAGCAGTTTGACTTGATTTGGAGACATCAACTCAAAAATTTTGATCTACATCAAAGAGTTGCAAAAAAGTGCAAAGTTCAAGGTGAAGAAGGACAAAATACAAGTCGAAGGTTTTTGGGCTATCTCTTTATCTCTCTTATCCGAAGTTACTAGGCCAGTTGCTGGATCAAAGTTTTACTGCTAGAAGGGTTGAAGTTCTAAAAGCGTTGGGTCGAAGTTTCTATTGCTGGAAGGTCGAAATTATGGATTTGTGTCACAACTCTACTTGTCAATTTTTATTTTCTTTTATATATCTACTCTACATAGCATGTGCACTCTTGCTCATATTTTTATTTGATATCACCAATATCATCCTTAAAAACTAATTTCCATTTGCACCTAAGGAAATCATTTTGATGATCCCAATGCTTATGAGGAATTTACTATATCCCATGACCCTCCTTTTATTTTTTGAAGATATCAACCATTACATATATAGTTATGTTTGAGTGCGTTAATACACATATATATTAGTTTGGTTTTCACATACACATTGTTTTCCAATGTTAGATTATAAGGTACGCATATGATATGTTTTTCTCGTTTCCAATACTCTTATGTATATCCCTCGAGAATTTAACCCTTTAATCACTGGTTGACACGTCAGCCTTATTCACATGATGGCCATGTGATAGTAGTAATGGTATTAGATGGGTTGTGCGATAAAGTTTGGATGGTAGGGATGTAGTATCACTCATCGAATGGTCAAAATTAAGAGTGAATTAAGTGTTGAATCCCATGTCCTCTCTTTCGCGACACTTTCACCTCTCCAAGTCATTAGTCTATCCATTTTTCTTGGCATGGTTTCGTCTTCGGTCATAAACGTTTTGCAGGCTTCCCCTGTTGCCGCCACGGGTTGATCAACCAAAGTTCTAGGTATCGAACACTCAGTGGGTTTTTTTTTAAATGCTCTATGTTCTCTATATAAGCCACCCCACCTCCATTGTGCCATGATTCTCTTATGTTTTTTCAATTTTGAAGGGTAAATAATGTTGGACTTGCTTCGACTTATGGGTAAAACACTTCTTTTAAAATACCCTCTAATTATTATGGTTCTGGCTAGACATAGGGGTTATTTGCTACAATTTTGTTACAACCATATAATGTTTCATATGTAAGGTTTCCTAGTTCATGCATGTAAGGTTTGCCCCTATTGAATCCTCTCACTTCTTTACCCAAAAACTTCTAGAGGGTGCACTTCTCTAGCTTCTAGAGGGTGTACTTTTCTAGCTTGGGGTTTCAACTTTTTTTTGTGCCAATGGTTACTCTATTTTGTTGGGTTCACTGCCACTCGGTATCTTGAGATCAACAAATGGTTATGGTTTCATTTCCTTGGTCGACGCCTATGCTTGTTTATCAAAATCAAGTAATATATCCTTCTATGCAATTTACCCTCTTTATTTTTCCTTTTGGCTACATATTATCTAAGAAAATTTATAATTCCCCTATTTGACTCAATTCTTGGATTGTTTTAACAAGTGCAACCCGCTTTGGTCTCATGGAGGTATTATTATTGTGCCTTTTTTTTTTATCTTAGGGTTTGCAGAGGTGCCACTTCTTGGTAAACCTTAGACTCTCTATCTAGCAATACCGATGCGAGACCCTCTCAAGTAAATTTTAAACCCTTTTGGGTCGGCCCTAATGTAGCTAATTTAACTTGCTATTGTTCAAATTTTATTGTTCTCACTGGATATATTGGGTTGATGTGTTGGTCCTTCCCTTTTCCACATTGACTATGTCATTTCTCATTTCTCACATTTTCTATGTGTGGCTTCCAAGACTGTGATAGTAAGGGAATGCACCTAGATAGGTTCTGCTCCATTTGTAGATTCAATGGACGGACACAAGTGAGGTTTTATTGTGAATTTTTATTGTTGTTTTTTTTCTTCTTGCTCTATTATTTTCTCTCCCAGACTATAGTTACTAAAAATCTGGCTCTCTTATGGGGCACACATAATGGGCGGTATGCCACAAGGATCTTGATTTAAATAGGTTGCCTTCATCCCCAACTAGTGACGAAGACTCCTTCTCTTTCTTTTCTATTACTAGATCGGTGTTTCAAATTTCTCCTACCAATGGTTAATGGTCCCTAAATTTTTCTAAACAAAACTGAATTTATACGCCACCTCATTTGTGTTCCTTTCAGGCTGGTAATGGCGACCCTCTATTGAATTGATTACCACCACTAAGTACTATATCCACGACATGGTTGCTTTATTTTACCCTGCAACAGTTTCATTGGTTTTTTTCCTTTCCTTCGAGCATTTTTATTGTCTTTAGATGTATAATGGGCAATGTATGGTAAACTTCCATATTTATAAATTATCTTCATATGACTTCAAACCACATGTTGATTAATCATTGTAGATAGCAGTGACACACCTGTTAATTAGATGGTTGCCCATATTTGTATACCTCTTATAAGTGTTCAGTATTACCTTTGCGCTATGTAATGCGCTTACTCTGTTTTTCTATATAATGATTTCGGTTTTCAATATTAAAGTCTCTACTCTGTTCTTAGTATCATTTTAAGTTTATTTGATATACGCATATATATACATGCATGCAATTTACTGCGCTTTATAACTTCTTTTGTTGCACTGTTTTGGTATACTCTTTTAATACTTGCAAAGATTTTCACTGTCAACTTCATAATACTTGTAGACATTTCTACTGTAAATTTTATAATGGCAATCCAGATAATAATTTATTCAATGTTTAATGAAGCAACCATAATTGGATATGTTTAGTTGGCTGCCTATGAGTTTATGACTTTCCACATCCACTGTTATGTTCATATATATATATATATATATATGATTCATATAACTCCTTTTAGTTGTGGAGTGTTATTAAGATTTATAATTCCTAATATCAAGAACTATCAGTTGCCCATAAACTTGCTACTATTTCCAAGAAATACTATGCAAATGATCCATTCCGGTTTCAATCTAAGTATTCAACATAGTCTTTTTGCATTGCAATTGACTTGATAAATGTCCTTTTTGAAATAGATTGAACACAGGTGGCTAAAATTATTGTTTGGACGTTAATTCTTATATTTATGCAACTACTTCTCGTCTTGCTAAATCAATGACCAAAATTCGTTGATAATAGTTATAGATTCTTCTATATTATTTATCAATTAATAAGTAAAAATCTCATGCATCATGCAAATGGAATTATGAATTACCCAACCATATTTTTTTATATTTTTTTTCAAAAATACATTTCATTCAAGTTAGTAAACAATATCCCAACTGATTTGTACCTCACTCTACTGTATTATTGGCCTCAAAATCACACAACTTCAAAAACATAATCATCCCCATTTTCACAACTAACGGGATTACATATATAAAGCTAAAGCAAATATTTACATATATAAAACCAAAACACACATTTACATAAAATCATTTTCTTTTTTAGTAAGAATAAAATAACATAAAATAACAAATAAATCACTCCAAGGTACCAATGGAAGTACTTGGGATTTTCACACTTTTCTTCCACCAAACCTAGAACTTTTACTTCCAGTTCACCCCCGAGCCGAGATTTCTTGCCAAGAATCAACTCCTTCCTTGATCCCCTTCTCAAGTATTAAATACTTGTCCTTCATGATAAAGTTTGCTTTGAGCGACATCCTTCTTTCGGGGATATTCTTATCCACTTTCCTAGGATTTTCCCATAAAATCTCACATTTCTCTCCCGTGATGCTTTTATGTTTTTCCAAGATTAGCATCTGTCTCCATCTAAGAAGTTTAATGGATCTTTCTCTCCTATCCTTTAAGATTATCTAGAATTTTATCTAGAATTCCTATCATGAAAAAATTATCAAATCTCATTTACCTATGAGATTATATCCTTTTATTTTGGCAAGAATCATTTCTAGGTATTTCATTCCCAAGTATTTCTAACCCCTTCCACTTATCTATTCATTAAAATTATTTATTTACATAACATATCCATGTCTTTCCATAGCCATTTCCTACTATGCCCATTAACACAATGCTGTCTTAAATAATTCATTATATCCATGGAGGGATATTACATTCTACCCCCCTTAAATTCACACCGTCCTCGATGTGTATATTTCCAATCCCTTCTCCCATACTTAGCACTGGATAAACATTCTACAGTTTAACTTCTCACACCTAGGTAGTCACATCAAAATTACAATGTTTCTTTTGGTACTTCAACCCAGATTAGATCTCAAATCTGAAGGCGTTCGATTGACAATTATCCTTCGAGTGTTATCTACAACAATTGCTACAATCAATGATGTGTGAGTTATTAATTATATATTCGTGAAGTATTGCTACATATATCTAAAAAAAAAAAAAAAAAAAAAAAAAAAAAATCTGAAGCTTGAGTATGATTGGGAAAGGATAAATTCTTCTTTTGTATGCAATTGAACTGTGATTCCCTATTTTGCACTGCCTTGTGTTTTATGTTATCACAAAATCTGACCCTAACAGGCTACTGATCAAGTAGACTCTGAGTAACTCTTTCGACCAATCTTTTGGTTGAGGCTTAGACCCCTCAACCTAAGAGGGCTCTCTCATTAGGTTTAAGATTTTCGATTAATGATTAGATGGCTAACTGTAGGAACAAAAATGGACAAAAATGTATAATTGTATGACTGGTTGAATCAAAGATTAGCAAACATCTATTGGGCTATGGAGTCAAGATATTCTTCAATAAAACATCATGATCAACAAAACATGGATGTCAAGGCACTTGGAGTTTAAGTTTATAAGTAAAATAGTAACACAGTGAATCAACACAGTTTACAAGCATGTGAAGGAAGTTAGAGCATTTTCCAATGAATTCTAAGTATCACAAGCTCATACCAGTATAAATAAGTAATTGAAAAAAGAGGCCATAAGAACATCAAACACATAAACCCGTCGTGAATCTTGAGTAGTCAAACTGATCTCTGTATTAAGTTTGAAAAACCACAGTTTCTTACAATAACACAACTTTCTTTTGCTAATGAAATTACCAACCCTAATGAATTCGATTTTCATGCTTTATATAGAGCTTTTACAACCTTGGATACTATGATCCATCTTTAGGGGAATTCTAATTCCTAACATTGACACCTATTTGTTCATAAAACAAACTACTTAATTGCAATTTGACAGCTAGCTGTCTTTAAGAGTCCTAATACGAATAGGAGTGAAACTCCTAGAACATGCTTTCAACAACCTTATCTATGATTTAAATACATTCTTTAATCAACTACTAATCCATGTCTTCAAGCTTTATGATGTCTCCAATATTATTGCAAACCCTATTGCGTCATGACCTAACTGTCATGAAAACAAGGAGACAGAGTTTCTCCCTTTAAAACCCTAAATCCTTTATGCTTATCTTCGAGCAGTTTCACATAAGTGTCATGTGTTAGTAATCCATTTAAACTTCATTTTCCCACCTGTGCAAGAAAGGGAATCTCGAATAGATGAAAAAGAGAATGAAACATGACTATGCTACGAAAATAGCATGTTTTCGTAGCACAACTTTTATATCACTTATGGAATACTTCTTTGAACCATTATGCATCACTGCCATATGAAACTTCATCAATGATCCTCATATGTCTACCATAAATCATCAAACTTGGAATTTATCAGACCTTACCTTCGAAACACATCTATAATGTGCTAAATGGCCACCTTTAGCAGTTTCATAGCGCGCTACAAAACTGCTGTGTATGCTCTTTTTTCAACATGGCCTTAAAAAAATCTGCGGTTTGGGAATTTTCAAAATTTCATAAAGACTAATATGATCACCAAAAATCAAAACAACTTACCCTTATAAGATGTTCTTCTTCACAGATGTTCTTCTTTTTTATGCCACAACTGTTTTAAGATATATCCTTCACTGCCCTTTTTCATCACCCTGTTTCATTATTATTGTAGCATTTCTTCTAGATTTTGTTAACTGTATTTCTAGGTCTTGAATCTATCTCTTTAATATCCTGTTAGTAGCTCTCAGTTGAGCATTAATCCTCCTTACAAATTTGGCTTCTTTGGTTGCAGGAACAGTATAGGTAAAGTACTAAGTCTCACTGCTGACTATTTTTGGTTTGGAAACTTTTTCAACTTCCTAGAGAGCCTTTATCCTTTTGAAATTTGTCTTCTCAGCGGCATGCCTTCTTGCTCTCACCCTTAGTCTAGCAATTTCATTATTAGATACTCTTAACCTTTCTTCCATTTCTTCGTAACTAGCTTTTTCTGTTTGAGTGGAAATAACTATGTTTTTGTCACCTTCAGGTCTTGGTGATGAAAAGTCTATCAACTCTTCCTGAACAGCGGAGGCTTCTTCCGTATTCGCTAACTCAATATTGGACTCTTGCATCTTTTTGGATTTCCTAGTTAAGGGCTTTCTGGGCTTGAATACAAATGCTGTAACATCATCCTCAAATTCCAATTTCTTAGAGGATTTCATCTTCTTCAACTTTCCTTTATTAAAGTCTATGACATCTGCCTGCACCAAAGGGTATTCTACAATATCAATGGATTTTAAAATATCATTTAAATTACCCTTCAAGCTTGGACTTTCTCCCGAGATCACTAATTTACCCTTCTCCTTAGCAATTTGACTTCTAGTCAATCTCCTTTGAACTAGTTTGGTAGCCGACTGTTCTTGTGTCATTCCTTTAAACTCAACTATCTTTTCCTTTGTAGATTTAGGAGTTTCAAGAATAACTACTGGTGTTTTTCTTACTTGCTCTTTCACCTGCTTCCTAGGTTTCAACTTAACAAATCTTTTTGCCCTGGACATTACAGACTTGCTGGTTTCTACTGATGGAGTTTCTTTAACCTTAGGGCTAATGCTTGAATCTTGATTTTCCACTCCAAAATCACATAAAAATAGAAATGAAGGCCATTCTTTCTAGATCCTTTTGAGTTCATGTAAAACTATCAGTTTAATTAGACCATGATGAAAAAGGGAAGTTTCATATCCTTGAGATTTCAACTGCACTTTATCTGCCATCTTAGCTACACTTCGATACAGGAAGTAAGGCAAATCTAAAGAAATCATACTAGTAAAATGCAACAGTTTTAAAATGATATGAATAAACCTTTTGATATATGCCTTCATAGGTAAAATAACGTTGAATTTTGAAGAGCAAGTTGGCATAGCTGTCCTTGATGTAATACCTGGGAACTGCCTTGGTTAAGTTTTTTTCTGCAAACTCTGGCTTCAGAAACACTTTACATGGTTCCATGTCAAATCTAAAGTTTTTGAACCATATATCTTGCCCCCTAGGAATCTCTGTCACCAAAGCTATGATCTTTGGAGAGATTTGCAAGTTTAGGATTCCAACCTTTGTGCTTGAGCCAGTGAAATGTAATGTAAACTCCTTTGTCACCTTAGTATGTCCTCCCTGCAATTTTTTACAAAACTTCCAACATCCTGCTTTCTTGAAGGCTTCCACAACTGATTTATCTCTAGCTAAGACCTCGGTGCTTTTAGGCTCAGTTCTTAAACAATGGCCATACATGTGACTTTTCCTTTCTTCTGTCATCTTTTCCTCTGAATTCCTGTAACAAAACAACCTCACTTGAAAATTATGTTTATCAGCCTCACTTGCCTATGGTGGTCAGCCTCGCTTGAATCATGGATGAAAGAAACTCTAGTAAGAAATTACCAAAATCTTACCATTCAAAAAACGATTTTGTTTGAGGGTTTGCATGCAAACTACAATGAGAGACTAGCCAACCCTTTTCGAATTTTAAATTACCTATCATGATGAGCCCTAAATACGAAATGATGAGTTTTGGATGGCGACATGCTTAAGAACTGACTCCTAGCTGACACCTAATAATGAAAATTTAATGGAATTTTAACGGATTGATGTGTTGAGAAGACTGTTCTACGAATCCGCGCTTTCGTAGTGTGCAGGGAAAAGTGCTACGAAAAGAGCAGCGTTTTCGTAACATTAAACATACATTTTACAATATCTGCGCTACGAAAACATGGTTTCGGGGCTAATTCCAAAAATTTTCAAAATGATTAAGCTATGAGTTTCTAAAAAGAATGTAAGACTCATGAAACATGGAATAAGGTTGTTAGACATTATTTGGATATGAAAAATGAGACCTTTGAGACTCCTAACCTATCACCTACCCATTAAAACATAGGGTGACTTGACACTTATCTAAGACCATGACTAGAAACAATGTAAACTCTTATTTTGGTGATAAGAGATATGAAAAGAAGAGAGAAAGAATTCCAAGTGGGAGATTTAGTGATGGTATATTTAAGAAAAGAAACATTTCCTTCTAAGACTTACAATAAACTAAAAATGAAAAAGATAGGACCATGTAGAATTATAAGAAAGTTTTCAGTTAATGCATATGAAATTGAATTGCCAAAAGGGATTAGAATATTGCCTATTTTCAATATTGCAGATTTGTATCCATACAAAGGGACAAAGATAGAGCTACAGGAGGAAACTACAGAAGATGAAGTTCAAACCTTGAATTGGGAAGAACAAATGCCAATGGCCACTAAGAAAGAAGTTGAAGTTATTTTAGAGAAAAGAGCATCCAAAAGAACCAGAGGACATATTTATTTTAAATATCTAGTCAAATGGAAAGGACAACCAATGGAGGATGATAGCTGGTTAACTACAACAGAGTTGCAAAAGTATGGAGTAAGCCCTAAAAGTCTGAAGGATGATTCTTTTCTTCCCTAGGAGTCTGATGCAGGAGCATCTGGACTTAGCCAACAATGTGAAAGTCTGTTCACATGTTGTGGCTAAACAAGTTGAATTTCTCTAACCTGAGTGGTCAAAAGGTCAGTTTTTACCGAGCGGGTTGGATCTCTCAAGAAATGAGTTGTATTTCATTATTGTAATAAGAAGAAATTGTCTTATTTTAGATTCAAAGATAAGTTGTTTGCATAGGTGTGTGATAGAGCTTGAAAATAGATATTGACTGTTAGAATGTTTAAAAATAGAGATTAAGTAGTTCAAGTGGGATTGGATTGTTAAAAAGGAGAAGAATTTAATGTAGAGAGATCTGTAGGGATGAGAGAGGATTGAGGAAGCGCGAGTCGGGTGACAGAGCGAGGACTTCCATATTGAACAAAGGTATTTTAAAATCATTGCAATCGAGCCGAAGGGCGAGACTTTGTAACCAATTTTATAATAAATAATTGATGTCGTGTGTATTTTTATATATCGATTCTGTAAATTTTTGTTTCTTTGTATTTGGGATAGAGTCGAATATTTCTTTGTTTTATGCTTTATGTTATAAACTCAGAGTTCAACGGAGGTCACAGTCTTTAGTGTGATTAACATTGTCGATGTCCGCTTAAATCCAAACCGTTGGATCACCCATATCGCATTGAAAATAAACACTGGTATGTGGTTAGACCTCAGGTCTTAAGAAATTGCAAAGTGTGATTTCCGAAATATCGCATCGCAAGAAATCCTTTGTGTGTTATCGGAACCTCGGTCGTGGGACAATGCGATATGTGATTGCGATACATCGCATCGCAATATTTCATTACAAAGGAAATGGACCTCAAGCATTGGGAAACTACGATATGTGATGGACAGTGGGACCATTGAATATATCACATTGTAGCATTCTATATGTGTGTGTGCCAAGACCTAAGTGCTTGCCCGTAACGACTTGCTATTATGCAATACAACTTCGACCATTGGATCTAAGGCGAGACGATCTATGGAGAATCGCGAGCTGTTCTATAAAAAAGGGGAAATATCAGTGTTTGAGCTTTTACAACGGAGATCCGATCAGAGAAGAAAAGGTTGGACTGTAAGGGAAAATGCCAATTGTTGAGATTTCTCAAAAATGATTGATTCCTGCGTCAACTTGTGAGTGTAGCCAAAAACCCTTTATCTTTGTCTTTGTTGAATAAGTTGTAGATGACCCTTTTGATCCAACTTCCTGCAATGTTAAGCCCCATTTTCAAGTATCCTATTATATAGGGATTAGTCCTTTCTTTCAATCTAATAGAGTGATCTACGATCTTCCATAACCTTAGCTCTAATACCATGTTGAGAAATCAAGGCTAGTAGAATTAGGGTTAGATTTCTCTTTCTTGATAATTACATGTGAATTATATTGGCTTCTTTTATATATTTGTTATATTATCTTTCACCAAGTAATTGCCAAATTATATGTGTATGAAGATCACAAGAACAAGAGACACAAGATGTAGGCACTCTGCCAGGGTGAAACCCTTATCCAAGGGAAAACCCAGTCAAACTTCTTCCTTTAGTAGTTAAGATGAGATAATCCAAGAATCTTCAACCTGGACACAGACCTCCTCCAACCACCAAATCAACCTCTCCTCCCAACAACTTCAACCTAGATCTTCGACCTTGCAACAACAACACTTCGACCTAGAAAATCAAGAATTTCGACCCTCCAACAGCAAAAACTTCAACTAAGCACTTTTAGAACTTTGACCCTTCCAGCAATAAAACTTTGATCCAGAAACTAGCCCAGTAACTTTGCATAAGAGAGAGAAATAGATAGCCCAAAAAAAATTGACTTGTACTTCGTCCTCCTTCGCCTTGAACTTCGCACTTTTCTGCACCTCTTTGATGTAGATCGAACTTATTCAGTTGAAGTCTCCAAATGAGATCAAACTACTTGTATATATAGGCTTTAGGTTAGGTCCAATTGCCCATATTGAGGATGACTTGATCTTCTTCAGGCTGACTTGGTGTGGAGGTGACAAATACCTAATTTTACTCAATAATAATTTTGTTTACGTGATTCAAAATCCCATTAAGGGTCTCTTTAAATGGAAAATGACTCTAATGACTCAGAATAAATCCTAGAAGTCCTGAATGGGGACATTGACCTAAGGCATGATGACCCAAGAATGAAACCCATGCTTTAATAAGTCATAATAATAATAATAATGATAATAATATATTTTTCATTCTTTGACTCAAATATAAATATGAAGACCGAACCTAGTTACATATTCTTCAACACAACAAAGGAAGAATATGAGTCTATAATGAAGAATGATACTTGGGAACTAATAGAATTGCTTGAAAATAATGTATCAATAGGATTTAAATGGTGGTTGAAACCTAAATTTAAAGTTGATGGAAGTACAGATAAATATAAGGCTAGGTTAGTTGCAAAAGGATACTCATAGAAAGAGGGAATTGATTATGAAGAAACTTTCACACTTGTAGCTAAGTTAAATACAATTAGATTGGTAACTACTTTAGCTATGAAACATAAATGGAAACTACATCAACTAGATGTTAAGTATGTCATCTTGAATGGGGAAATAAAAGAAGAAATATATGTTGTTTAGCCATAAGGGTTTGTTAAAAAGGGTCAAGAGTGCCTTGTTTGCAAATTAAATGAAGCATTATATGGATCAAAATAGGCACCAATATCATGGTATATGAAGATTAATTTTTTTTTCTTCATAAAGGTTTTATGAAAAGCAAAAGTGACCCAATCTATATATCAAGTTAGATCAAAAGGGGGATGTTATTATGATTTGTTTGTATGTTGATGATCTAATATAACAAACAATGCTTTTAAGTTAATTGATGAAGTTAAAGGGAAACTGTCACAAGAGTTTGAAATGAAAGACCTTGATGAATTGCATGATTTCTTAGGTCTTGAGATATGGAGAGAAGTTGGATAGACATTGGTGACACAGAGTAAGTATACTAAGGAGTTATTGAAAAGATTCAAAATGGACAAACATATTGCAGCGTCAATACCATCAGAACAAAAAGTCAAACTCTGCAGTAATAATGGGTTAAGAGAGGTGGATTGTACCTTCTAACATTAGTTAGTGGGAAGTTTAAATTATCTCACCATAACTAGGCCAAACATAACATATTCAATTAGCATTCTAAGCCAGTTTATGGCCAGGCCTCTTAAAAGCAATTGGAGAGAAGCTAAGAGAATACTTTTGTATCTAAAAAGAACAATTAACTTTGGTAGTAAATATATTGTTTATTTTGATGTTGAGTTGGTAGGATATTCTGATTCAAACAGGGCTAGAAATATTGTCAACGGGGAATCAACCTCAAGATATGCATTCAGCATTGGATTTGGGATTGTGATATGGAGCAGTAAGAAACAACCAACTATTTCTTTGTCAACGATTGAAGTTGAGTACAAATCTTTGTGTAGTGCTACTTGTGAAGTAGTCTGTTTGAGATGAGTTTATGAGGATGTAAGAGAAGTACAAAAAACACCAACTATTATCAAGTGTGATAATCAAAGCACCATCAAACTAGCCAACTATGTATGACACAAGATCAAAATATATTGAGACAAATTGTCATTTTGTCACAGAAAAGATGATTTTTTTTATTTTTTTTTAGTCTAGTGTAATACTAATGAAAATGTGACTAATGGCTTTGTAAAGCCTATTGGAAAGAAAAAAAAAAATTGAAGTATGTAAGAATTAGTTGGGTGTGGTAGAAAACATATTTCTCTGTATGAAGAGGGAGTGTTGCAATAATGGAGAAATATGAAGCTTCTCCTAATAATAGTGTTGGTTATGTATTGTTAGAGAGCTGGTTGAACTATTTGCCTTAATTAGACCTTGTTGGTTGCCAGTGCTTATATTCTAGGAATTTGTTCAACAATATGTAATGTTAGATATGTAAGAGTTTGTTAGCTTGGTGAAAACAAGTGAGTGTTGTGGTGCAATCTCCTTAGTGAACCATTGTATCACCAAAGAGCTGCAACCCTTCTTCAATTTTTTCTTTCATTCTTCAATTCCGTCTTTCATTTTTTCAATGTGTTTCTTAAGAGACCATAGTGTAACCACAATAAAAATAAGTTGGTAAAGTCAGATATTTATAATAGTATGTATTTAAGTATTAGGGGGTTTACGCATTGCATTATATTAGATATCATTTTGGGATTCAATTGCGTTAAGTAAGTCATTCACGTATGACCATTTCCACGAGAGGTAGTCGTAACTGACTAATTTCTCATGATTTTTTAATAGCTCACTTAGCACTCATTGCATCGGGTGATTCTCACAAGGGTGAAGAAGTGGGATTGAAACTAGTGAAATGAATCATGATTTTTGAATAGCTCACTTAGCACTCATTGCATCAGGTGATGCTCACAGGGGTGAAGAAGTGGGATTGAAACTAGTGAAATGAATCACATAGCGTCAATCATCACTGGGATTGAAACTAGTGAAATGAATCACATAGCGTCAGTCATCACTTCCGGGGCTTGCACCCGGTAACCAAGACTTCCCAGGAGGTCACCCATCCCAGATCGCCTCTGGCTCAAGCGCGCTTAACTGTGGAGTTTTCCCCACAATCAAGCCCACTTAGCTTGCTACCCCATTTGCAAAACCTTAGCAAGTATTGTGCCTCATGAACCATTCAAGTAGAGATCCCTTGACTCTTTTTGAATTTAAGTATAGGGGTTTACGCAGTGCATTATATTAGATATCATTTTGGGATTCAACTGCGTTAAGTAAGTCATTCACGTATGACTATTTCTATGAGAGGTAGTCGTAACTGACTAATTTCTCATGATTTTTTGAATAGTTCACTTAGCACTCATTGCATCGGGTGATGCTCACAGGGGTGAAGAAGTGCGATTGAAACTAGTGAAATGTGGAGAACGAATCACATAGCATCAATCATCACTTCCGGGGCTTGCACCCGGTAACCAGGACTTCCCAGGAGGTCACCCATCCCAGAACTCCTCTGGCTCAAGCGCGCTTAACTGTGGAGTTTTTCCACACTCAAGCCCACTTAGCTTGCTACCCCATTTGCAAAACCTTAGCAAGTATTGTGCCTCATGAACCATTCAAGTTAGAGATCCCTTTACTCTTTTTGAATTTAAGTATGGGGGATTACGCAGTGCATTATATTAGATATCATTTTGGGATTCAACTGCGTTAAGTAGTTCATTCAAACGTATGACCATTTCCATGAGAGGTAGTCGTAACTGACTAATTTCTCATGATTTTTGAATAGTTCACTTAGCACTCATTGCATCGGGCGATGCTCACAGGGGTGAAGAAGTGGGATTGAAACTAGTGAAATGTGGAGAACGAATCACATAGCATCAATCATCACTTCCGGGGCTTGCACCCGGTAACCAGGGCTTCCCAGGAGGTCACCCATCCCAGAACTCCTCTGGCTCAAGCGCGCTTAACTGTGGAGTTTTTCCCACAATCAAGCCCACTTAGCTTGCTACCCCATTTGCAAAACCTTAGCAAGTATTGTGCCTCATGAACCTTTCAAGTAGAGATCCCTTGACTCTTTTTAAATTTAAGTATGGGGGATTACGCAGTGCATTATATTAGATATCATTTTGGGATTCAACTGCGTTAAGTAAGTCATTCACGTATGACCATTTCCATGAGAGGTAGTCGTAACTGACTAATTTCTCATGATTTTTTTTGAATAGTTCACTTAGCACTCATTGCATCGGGTGATGCTCACAGGGGTGAAGAAGTGGGATTGAAACTAGTGAAATGTGGAGAACGAATCACATAGCATCAATCATCACTTCCGGGTCTTGCACCCGGTAACTAAGACTTCCCAGGAGGTCACCCATCCCAGAACTCCTCTGGCTCAAGCGCGCTTAACTGTGGAGTTTTTTCCCACAATCAAGCCCACTTAGCTTGCTACCCCATTTGCAAAACCTTAGCAAGTATTGTGCCTCATGAACCATTCAAGTAGAGATCCCTTGACTCTTTTTGAATTTAAGTATGGGGGTTTATAATGCACTACGTAAACCCCCATACTTAAAAATAAAAATAATATTTTAGGGGCACAACAATAACAATAGTGGGCTTCTATTGGGCATAATAATAACAACATGGGGACTATATGGGCACAATAATACAATAAGGGGGTTGCACTAAGAACAACAAGTGGTTACACTAGTAGTATAGAGACCTAACATTCTAGTTGGCTCTACAACAATCCAACCATCGCTCCAAATAGTTGAACTCGGCCTGATTCCTTAGCCAAAGACATCGTCCAAATGCTACCACATTTACCTCTCCGATGATACCTCTATGCACATAACTTTTCTTCCATATACTTACAATGCCTATGTCGTCTCTAGTGGCCTATAGTTGGGGTCGATTATCATTCTCAAAAAATCCACTTGCACACTTTTGCAAAACTATGCATATGTTCACACTCTTCACCACATCCTTTATGTTTTTCTTTTCCTTCCCTCTCTTGGCCACTACCATTCCAACTAGTCTCCCATTTATTTCCTCTTTTTTTCCTTCTTTTCAGGACTATAAAATTTATTGAACTCAAAGATCTCCAACATGATGCAGCTTTGATTCGGGACCCGACCCTTCTTCAAATTGTACAACCGTCCACATACCAAGTGGGCTCTTTAACATCACATGGTCCCTGCTCACATAATCCTACTTCGACAAAGGGTTTTGCTTCATAATCAACTTAGTTGTCCTTTATTGTGCCTATCTCCATGCCATTCATGGAGCTAAGCCCCTATCGTAAACATTAGTCAATCTAGGGTAGGGTGCTTGCAAAAACACCCCTTCGCTCGTACAACAATGCTCAAGCCTCCAGAAATGTCTTTGAATTTTACCTCATTGATTGAGGCAATGATGTAATCCATCTCTCTACCTCCAGTGAGTTAGTAGATTCCTTGCATGATGTTGTCCAAATTGGGTAGATTTACATGGTTTCAAATGGGACAGTGGAACCAAGAAACACAAATTACAACCATTTCCATAGTAAATGGGAAGTCTTCCTCTCCACAAATTCCCATGTTGAACCTTGCTTGGATCATGTTTCGACAATTCATTTCCACCGTTTAAATTTCAAATCTATAAGTGAAATTAGATCTGGAAATATCAGCTCAATTGTGGACATCGTTGGCATGGTGAGGTCCACTCCTCCAACCTTCATCAATGGTTGAAGCGATGGGTTTGAAACACCTAGAAAAATTCTCAGCTTGGAAGACATGTCTGGGTATAGTATCGACATCACCCTATGGGGCGAGGAACTCGTTGAACTCTACCCTTTTGGTGCTTCAACTATGCTTGCAATCAAAGGGGGATGCATAACCAAATTTAATGGAATAACTATTGGGACTATCTCCACTAGCAGCATCCTGTTGGATCTCGACATTCCAAACACTCGCCAACTTCAGTCATGGTTTCATAAAAATTGCTAGTTGGGTTCTTCACCATGATTAAGTAAAAATTTCTCCAAGTCTTCCAAGCGATCCCACCCACAACATACAATTAATGACCTCATAGATTTGCATCCCCTCGAAAAAAGAAACATGGTTCTCTGTTCGTGCAACCATCACCTCTATTGACATGAAAAATTTATACTGCCTTGCATGCCCTCTCTCATCTGATGGAATCTAGTGCATGAAAAACGTTTTCCACCACTCAAATGGAATGTGGCGCTGCAAAAAATTTGTCGGGGACTTTCCAGAATGTTACCACTGGTATGTGCTAAAATTTGAAATGCATCACCACATAGGCCTACTGAAAAATGTCACAGCTTTTGATAATGTTCCAAATGACCTCAAGGGTGTCCAAGAAAAAGACTTGTTCATACTCTCCACTAATCCTAGTGCTATCCATGAGCTTCATTCAAGGGTTTCATGTCGTCATTTCCTCTTCATAGTGCCTTTGAAAACAATTAACTTCAATGGTGTCGGCCACTTGAAGCTTGTACTAATCAATTCAGAGGAAATCAACTATGGATCTGCATCTTCCCTTCTCCTCAATGATATAAAAAAAAATTCTACTTCTTCAGTTGTTCTTCGCCTTTGAAACCCCCTTTTCTTCCCCCATGTTAGATTGAAATGTAGACAACACCTTCTATATGCTTCTCCGCTCATTCTCATTTCTTCCCCTACCACCCTCTTCTTTTGTTCACTTCATCATTATAGTTCTCTCCTCTATGTATATACACCTATGTTACATGTTGTAGCTTCTACCTTTATATAATGTTGCATATTTTATAATTAAATATATTATATATTCTCTTTTGTTCTTCCTTCTAAACAATGTAGTACATTTGCATGCCCTTTCTCATCAGACGGCATCCAATACATGAAAAAAGGTGTCCACCACTCAAATGGAATGTGGCGCTGCACAAAATGTGGTGGGGACTTCTTGGAATGTGACTACCACCGTCTTCTTTTGTTCACTTCATCATTCTACTTCTCTCCTCTATGTATATACAGCTATGTTACATGTTGCAGCTTCCACCTTTATATAATGTTGCATCTATTACCTTTAAATATAATATATATGATCTTTTGTTATTCCTTCTAAACAAGGTAGTAGATTTGCATCCTTTTAAAGTATGTGTTGTGCAATTAAATACAAACACTCGCTTGTTATAAAGGGTTGTTGTTTCTTTACCTTAAATCTATTTGATCTTTAGTTATGTTGCACCTTGGATATTTATACTTCTTGCCTTGGATGTGCACACTCTTTCCCAATTTGCAAAAAAAAATTATATATATATATATATGTGTGTGTGTGTGTGTGTGTGTGTGTGTGTGTGTGTGTGTGTGTGTGTAATCGATCTTTACTTATCTTTCATTTTGCATCTTTATAGTGCTTGCCTTGTGCATGTCTTCATGTCACACGACTAATATGTGGATGTGCACACTTGATCCAAACTTAAATAGGAACGCAACAAATTTCAGATATAACCATAAATATAGAAATGAAACAGAAATAACACTTCATTTCATTAATATCATAATATTGAAATATGCTTACAAACAAAGGGGAAATAAACTAGCTCGGGTGATGATAACTTATCTCTAAGAAGAGATGTGTCTGCTACATGCCTCTAAACTATGTTACAATGAGGCTCCAAGGCTTATTTATTATTCAGAAACAAAGGAAAACCCTAAACATCCATAAATCTAACCCTAGGAGATGAAGCACCAAAACTGTGGGCCCCATTTGGGTGCATTGGGACATCAATTTCCCAGGGTCGTAACTTTGGCATACGATCTTCGTTTGGCTATCATAATACCTCGTTTCAAAGATCTCAAAGAGTAGGTCGAAAAAAATTGACACTCCCATTTAGAAATTCTCTAGTCTCTCCATTATCCCTAAGTACATCGTTTAGGGCATCAAAAAGATTCTAAAAGTTTAGGGCCCGAAAAACTGCCAAAAATAGTAAACTGTGCTACACTTAAGGAAACTAAAAATCTGAAAGAGACAGTGGTGGAGGCCCATATGGAATAAGAGGGTGGCCACCAATATCCACCTAGATCAGTCCTCCACCCTTAGGAAGAAATGGTATCCATTGCGTTGAGTGCCTTCATGAGATGAGGAAACTTCTGCTGAACTTGGTCCCTGGTGAGCCACTTACATTAGTGCAGGAGTTGGCCAACTTTGAAAATCTGATATAGTTGGACCTTTTGTTGGCAAGTGTTCATGATCTGTGTGTCCATGATCTAATCATTTGGGTTTAGCTCTATTGGTGTGAGTTTTTCTGCAATGTCAGATGTGTCTAGCAATGGTGGAAAGTATGACCGAAGGCAGTCTACAATGAACACTAGGTGTGAACCAAGGAACGGTCGAATGTTGATCTCGAAGGCATTATCCCCTACATCCTTGTTGATGGTGTATGGCCCATATCAGAGTGGGTGAAGCTTTTGATGGGGTCTAGTGAGGTGCTCCTTTAGCAAATGTATCCAAACTTTGTCACCCACGTGGAAATTGTGCGACACCTAATGTTGATCATGGCACTCCTTGTACTTATCATTCACTTTGTCAAATATATCATGGACCTGTTGGTGGATGTGTTGAATGTGCTCAATGAAGTTGTTAGCCCTGTCGACTGCAGATTGGACCCGAGTCGAATATGCCTAAGTAGTTGCAAATGGTATGGCCACATCAATGGGACATAATGGTTGAAATCCCAGCCCTACCTAAAAGGGGCTATGACTCGTTGAGCTATGGAGAGATTTGTTATAGTTGTGATGGACATAGGGGAGGATTTCATCCCATGTGCGTGGATGCTTTTATTTGTACATGCAAAAAATGTGTATGAACATCTTGTTGATGACTTCTATTTGGCCATCAGTTTGGGGATGGAAAGTCATGGACTTAGTAAGTTTGGTATTCAACGTCGACTAGAGACTTGACCACAATGAACTTAGGAATATGTTGTCCCGATTAGAGACAATGTACTGTGGGATCCCAAAGTGTACCCACACTCACTCAAAGAAGAGCTTAGTAGTGGCCTCTATTGTGATACCCTTCTTGCAGGCCACCATTATTAATGGCCATCTTAGGGAATATGTCAATGACCATGAAAATGCAATTGTTCTCGAGCTTAGTACAAGGAAGGTGTGACATGTAATCCATGGAGACAGATTCCCAAGTTCGGCTAGGAGTAGGTAGAGGATTATACAGGCCTTTCTTCTTGATGGTTGGTTTAGAAATGACGTAGGTGGTGCAAGATCTAATGTACTTCCCAACATCCTGATGAATTTTCAGCCAATAAAACTACTTACACAATACCGCCATTATTTTCTCTACTCCGAAATGTCCAACAACAAGACTATAGTACACCTCTCAAACCATCTTGGCACACTCACTTAGAGGAACACATATGTGTCCTAGGTCGCATAATAGTGCATCTTGAAGGTGAAAATTTGGAACTTGCTTCCCTTCGAGGAGTGTCTGGTATATGTTGCCGAATTCTGGATCGCTCTTGTAAAGATGCGGCCACCCCGATGTCTTATGCCCACAAAAGTTGAGCACAGTGATCAACGACATGACTAGTGGTTGGCTGAGGCAGTCTGCAAAATTATTGGTGTTTCGCTTCTCATACTTAATGTTCAAATGGAATTATTGTAGGTATGTGGACCATTTATGATGGTGACCATTTTGCAACTTCCCTTGTGTCTGTATGAACTGCAAGGGTCAGTGGTATGTGTGGATGACTGTTTCCTTCCCCATTTTGTAATGCTTCCATTGAGGATAGGCCTGCATAATCGAATACATTTCTTTGTCATAAATGGGATACTTTCGAACTATGTTTAAAAGTGTCTCATTATGGATAGCATAGTTGGAGGCACCTATCTCAATCTCAAATGGTTGCTCCAAGTTTAGTAATGTGAGCATTGGTGCAGAGCATAGATGATGCTTCAACTTGGAAAATGTCTTTTGTTACGTTTCAAACCAAAAAAACGTTTCTTTTGTTCCACCCTTTGTGACCTAACTTAAAGGCCAGGTGATATGAGAGAACCACAAAATGAACGTATGGTAGAAATTGGCAAGATCCAGAAAGCTACGGAGCTATATTGGAGTGGTTGAGGCTAACCAATATTGAATGACTTATATCTTGGTTAGGTCCACATGCACACCCTTCTCATCAATGATGTACCCCAATATTGAACCTTGTTCATCCCAAAAGTGCATTTCTCCAAATTGGCACACAACTTGTGTTGTCGCAAGGTTTGAAGGACCTCACAAATATGGTGGAATTGTTTTTCCAAATATGGATGAAGATCAAGATGTCATCAAAATACGCTACCACGAATGCATTGGTGAAGGGTCGCAAGATGTCGTCCATCAATCTAATGAAATTTTTGGGGGCATTTTTCAACCCAAAAGGCATGACCAACCATTTGAAAATGCCCTCCTTGGATTTGAAGGCAGACTTCCACACATTGGAAGGTTCAATAAGCACCTAGTGATAATCGAGCTTCAAGTCAATCTTGCTGAAATATTTGGACTCCTTGAAATGGTCCATAAGGTCATCAATCTGTGGGATTGGGTACCTACTCTGGATAGTAATCTTGTTTAGCACCCGATAGTCAATACAGAATCTCCAAGTCCCATCCTTCTTCCATACCAATACAATCGGGCTCCCACAGGGTGATGAGCTTGGCCTGATGTGCCCTTTCTGCAACATCTCTTGAATCTGCCTCTTGATCTCATCGTTGTTGGACCTCATAATTACTCCCTCTTTGACAACTTTTCTCACTTCTTTCTCTTGTTTTCCATAAAATATGGATCCCCATCACTGATAAATGATAGATTTTGCCTCAATGAGAACATTAAATGATTGACATGTTATACTTTTATGATTTTTCTATTTGAAATAAGTTTTTGCAAATTAGTTATGGAACACAGCCTATTCTACAACTAACTGTGTGTTCCGTAGCTACTTCCGTGGTTGAATAGGTTACCGGTGTCAAACGAAGAAACCGTCCACATGGGCATCTCTAGAATCATCTCGACATGGATCCCATCCTAGTCACCCAGCCCAGTTCGACAACAAAGCTAGCTCAAGACCACAGTAAAAGGTGGAGTCAAACGTATGAAACCTAGAAGCAATAGGACTCTTTGTCTACCCTTTTTTGGTTAATTAATAAATCCAATAGATCTGTTGAAGCATTAACTTGGATCAGCCACCTGTGTCAATGGTTCTATGCAACCACCTTGTTCGAATTCAAGTCACATGTAGCTGATCAAATATTTACATAGACTGGTTATATTACATGTAGACCACCTGTAGCTAATTTTCCTCAGAATACAACTATGAATATTTTCTTTTAAATGCCAGTTGAACAAAACCAGAAGTGTTCGAAGTTTTTGGATGTATTAAGTTTAAACTTATTAGCTTTGTAATTTTGGACTTTCATTCATGTTTTACAATACAAAGCCATGTGTTGATTGATGATCATTTGAAGGAACATTTTGAATTAAGTTAGCAGCTCAACCTAGTCAGTTGCAGAGGGCCACTGCACTGAAGGATGTTTTCTTTTCATTTGTTTTCTTCTTTCTATTCAGATTTAAATTCCTCATTTGCTTTTAGCAGTGTTTATAACTTAGGTTGATTTCTTTTAGTTTGATTCCTTTTAGTTTCAAGCAGTAGCATAATGTTAGAATTCAATTATGCAGTCTTGTTTCTCTAATCCATTTCATAAAGGAAACGACTTTGTCTCTAAACAGAGTAAGGTTGAAAGTAATGAGAATGCGTTGTTGATTAGTTTACTCACTATTTTTGTTATTTATTTCCTAGTTCAAGTTGTCAATGCATTGTGCTAAAGAATGTTTTGGTCACCATTTCAAGCTGATATCCATCCTAAACTAAATGGTTAAGCATTCACTTTACATCAGGGTTGAAACAAATCAGTTACCTTCTACATTTTTTTATTTAGTTTCTTTAGATCATGAAGTAAAGAAGTTGCTTGAATTCCATCTTAAGGAGGCTAAGGTTAAGGTAACTAGAAGTACTTTAGTTAAATTCATTCTCTGTATTTATTTCAACATGACTTGCAACTTTACCTTCTAGTTTTAAGAATTATTGATGAATTAGGATTAGATGAGAAGACAAGATAGATGCTCCGTTTTTTCCTTCTTTTAGCTTAGATTTTGAATAGTTTTAAGCTCTTGATTCACCTTTAGGAAATTTAGATTCGGCTTCTCATGGTTCAAATTGTACATCAATAGGAATCAAAGAACAGGAACCCCAAAACAATATAAAATACAAAACAACAAAGTAAGAAGGGTTAACTAGCACATACAGTGCACTACACTTCATCAACTTACGAGCCTCGGTTGATAATTTATGCAAAGCAATTTATGACACTAAATTGACTAAACATTTTGGTGCCATTGGCGGGGAAGTGTAACTAGGTAACCTTATCTCTTACATTAAAAAAAAATGATATGCATAGAGAAAGAGACTCTAGGGGTAGATTTATAGCTAGAGGCAAGAGTTCAATTCCTACAACACCACCTACTCCACCAAGAAGAAGAGATACACCTCCATATCAAGCTCATACTCCCAGCCATAGAAGTCCTAAAATTCCAGAGGCAAAAATCCAATCAAAAGAATCTCCTACTTCAGCTACCAAGTCAGTCCAAGAGGAGAAAAATCTTGGGTCTCCAATAACAGGAGTAGCCTTTCTCACCTCCATAGGGGAGCACATTTTAGTTGAAGAATTAGGAATACCTGGTGAGGAAGAAGAAATAAAACCTCTCTCTCGTATGCCATTAATATAAGAACCAGAGGAGGAGGAAGTAACCTTATAGGTTGAACCTTATACTAACTCTGAAGAAACTATAATGGAAGAAGAAGGAGACGATGGATAATTCACACTATTTGGAAGCGGGGTAGAGGAAGAGGTAGAGGAAATTGGGAAATAGATAATTATTTTAGATTCCCTATTGTGGATGAAGAAACAAATGCCACAATGAAAAATATATCACCTTCTGTCCTCCCAAACTTCCATGGGTTAAAAAGTGAGGATCCTGAAACATTTTTATTTGAGTTTGAAATCTTGTGCAGAACCTATGATTATCTAGAAGACTCTCAAAAACTTAAGTTGTTCCCTTCAACACTGAAGGAAGTTGCTTTGAAGTGGTTCATGGGGTTAGTCACTCAGTCCATTAGAACATGGAATGACATGAAAAAAGTGTTTTTGGATAGGTATTTGGATTATTGCATGCCTACCAATCACAAAGATGAAGTGTTCAAAATTATGCAAAGAGAGGATGAAAATTTAGAGGATTTGATTGAGAGATTCAACTATAATTTGAAAAGGGCAAAGATGGAAAATTTAGATGAAGATACCTTAAAAGCTCTTTTATTAAAAGCCATTAGAGATGAGTGGATAGATATCCTTAACATGATGGGGAAGGGATATATCTCTCAACTTACATTAAATGACATAGGAGAATTATTTGTTCATCTCTCAAGAAGGAAATCCAAAGCTGGGAAAGGTCCAAGAGATCATTCTCTTGTTAGAGTAAATAAATCTGCAATTGGATCAGTGAGTAGGACAGAAATTGGTAATATGCTTGATGAATTCAAAACAGATATTTTACGGAGTCTTAGTGAGAAAATAGACACCCTTAAGTTGAAAAACAAGCAGAAAACCGAGGCTGATGCTTAAGCTATTTTCTTTCCAAAATGTAGAAAAAAAACATGCTCTAAGAGAATGCCTTTTGGATGCAAAAATTATAGAGACTTGTATGATTTGCTCAGAGAATCATGAGAACAAGGGTTATCCTTCGATTCTAGGTCTTAAGGTTGTTTTTCAAGAAGAAACAGTTCCAAATTCAGTAGAACCTCTTTTCTTTGTATCTAGAAAACCTTGGCTGGGGCCACAAAATTAGGGATTTAACAATCAGATGTATCTTCAGCCGCCACCAAATTGGAATTCCTGGCAGCAACCTTGGCCTCAACCTCAATCTCAATCTCAACCTTGGGCAGAAGGAGTACAAAATCCATATGAGAGATTTTCTCAATATTATCAATAGCCTCCATCATATCAGAATTATCCTCCCTCAAACATTCCACAACAAAATCAACAGCCACAACTTCAAAATTAGAAGCCTCAACTTTCATTACTATTTCCACAACAAATTCCACAACAAAACCCAAATCCTTAACTCTTACTGCCATTTCAGCAGAGACCAAATCAACTACTTTCCTAACCATTACCAAACCCCAACAATAAAAATCCTCATAATACTTACATGGTGTAAGGACAATAATTTCCAACTTATATGATCATTCCTCTAGATCTCAATGATGTTCAACTAAGATTTGGTAGGATATTAGAAAAGGAAAGGCCTTCTATAGTTATTCAGGAACAAGACAATTCTGAGGAAGATTCTCTACAGCCCAATAAAAGTTTTGAGGGAACATCTCTCCAAAACCAAAATATTGAAAATGAAAAATAGAAAGAACAAGTGAACTCAACTCCTATCATTGAGCAGCCAGTATCTACTTCTGCACCTCCTTTTCCTAAAAGATTACAAGTTGATATAGGAGTAGAAAAACAAATCATGTTTCCTAATTATGATTTTCTAGAGGAATTAAAAAATGTTTGTATCAAAATTCCTTTGTTACAATTAAGGAATTTCCAATCCTAGCTAGAACAATAAAGGAGTTGAGCATAAAGAAACTAGGAAGTAATGAAAAAGAAACAAAAAGAATTCACCTGGTAGGAAAAATAGCAGATATAATGATGGAAAAAATTGCCATACAAAAATATGTAGATCCAGGAAGTCCAATTGTGAAAACGCATATCAATGGAGTTGAAATTCCAAATACATTGATTGATTTAGAGGAAACAATAAACATCATGAGCAAAAAAACCATGGAATAACTCAAGCTTCCTAATCTTCTTTACACCCCTACATTACTGTAGTTAGTGGACAGATTTGTAATCAAACTAGATGGAGTGTTAGAAGATATTTAGGTATCGTTAGATTCTTGGGAATATCCTGTTGATTTTATGATCTTAACCCCCAAGAACAATCTAGGAGGACATCCAT